>MU795082.1:0-63855 GCA_027886305.1 Lentinula aff. lateritia
CTTACAACTACGATACTAATATAACTCTGTCATTATCTTGGGACCAGTCTGTCCACGCTCTGATCAGTCGCTCCGCCTCTACCGCTTGCTCCGTCGTTCTGCTCTACCGCTTGCCCCATTGCTCCGCTTAGTCACCCCGTCTCTGACGCTTTGTGACAGTTCCAAAAACTTCAGAAACTTCAGAGATGTCACTGAACCAGGAATAACATCATAGGCAACAATGCCATTAAGAGTTATTGCTGGCAGTATAGACACACGTTCTCCACGGACAAATTGCCTTCGTTGCACACAGCGATGACCTCGTTTTGCATGCCCATACTTCCGAAGAGATGTCTTGGCATTACGAGCAGCCTCATCAATGAACATGAGCATGTCTGGTCGTGGCACCAGCTTAGCTATCTGCAGCATGAAATGTGCCTGCTCAAGGTCATTGCGCTCAAGTGCCCGTACAGAGACAGTCTTCCGAGATAGGTCTAATTTTCGAAGTGTGCATACAATTGCTTGCACTGATACATGAACTCGGCGACATCTTTCTAGCTCTGCTCATATTTCATCCAAGTAGATGCAAGGTCAGAGATCAATGAGAGCAGAGAGATAGTGAGTATCAGTGTCATTCAAAAGAGAGGGTCGGCCCTGTCGACGCAAGGCAGGTTGAAGTTGTCCATGATCCCGATACTGCGCAAGGATATGATAAACAACAGATTTCTTCATCCCGAGGTGGTAGCAGATATTCTTCACTGAAACCTCCTGTTCCCAAAACATTACTGGTACCCGAACCCGCATATCTTCAGAGAATCGACGCATAGTACATGCAAGTAAACTGAGGGTGAAAACTTGACATGTGATCTTGCCAAACACAACCTCACAGGTTTTCAAAAAATCAAATTCCATATGGTTACGGAAAGGGCTGTAATCAACCGTCACCTCCTTCATCGTCAATGGGAAATAAGCAACTAAATCACTGCTTAAACCAGGTGGACCGACACTTGAGTTTGAGCCCGCGATTACCCGACGCTTTCCCTTTTGGCCCCTCCAAGCCCAAGGATCGCTCACATGTGGTGTTTCCGTGTTGTAACACAGAAATTGAAGACTAGCCACCACGATTCTATACTCTCAGTCTCGGGTTGAAGATGATGAGTAAGATCTGAAAGGAACAATCACGGACAAAGCCGAAGCGTGAAGTAAAAATGTCAGACGGATTCATCGAATATCCTGGATGCCAGGAGAAAAGATTATCAGAGCAACAAGGACCAAGATGTGCCTACTTTGGAAGAAGATTCCTTTCCGACTAAGAAACCATGAGGAAGCGAGGCTGCGGTTGAAGGAGAGGAAGAGGAGCAAAGAATCTCAGTATCCTTTTTGGCTGCGATTGAAATTGAAGCCGCAGGACCTTTAGACAAGTTGTCTTCTGGCTCCAAGAAATGGAAAGAGGCCGACGAGACTCGAAAGCATGTGATATCCTCGAAGAGTGCACTGGAGGTGGAGCCTGAGCAGAAATCAAGTCTGGATAGTGACAGACATTCAGCTACTGTCTTCCCGACGCCGTCTTCATATACACTCGAACGATTTCATCTCCGAACAGATTTGTCGTGTTCCAGTCTACTCACGGGTCGAAGGGTCAAAGACTTAGATCCTCGGAAAAGGCCTTCGGCTCTGCTATCGGCAACTTTCTTTGGGTAGAAGATTCAAGCAATGCGGAAAACGTTGTCAAGGGCTGAGGTTCCATGGAGATGTAAAGACTCAAAACATACAATATGTAGTTGCCCAATTTCTACAACTGGGTGAGTGAACAAAATTCGCTTGCCACTTCATGTTATTATCACTAATCCTGGACCAAACCGTTTGGTGGAACTAATTTCCTTCCCTTCCCGCGGGTACGATTCCTGATCTTTAAGGGGTAAACTTGGATACCCTGAGATTCTAGATCGAATATGTCCCGGATTCTGGCCTATCTGGTGGCCTTCGCCGCGATTCTGTAAATGGTTTGTAGCTCTTGTTGGAGAAATCCTCTCTTGTCATTTACGAATACCGTGACCAGATTCGAGCAGACGCGATCTCGACTCTAGTCAGGAACCAGATCATTCGCTGTGTTCGACAATTGGATACGATAGGATAGGATCTGATAGGATGCACCTTGCGTACTACAGGACAACAGGGACGTTCAATAAGGGTTTTAAGCTTTTTTACTACTCATCTTTGCCGATGTACGCCTCTTGTTCAATTTTCGCTTGAATCTGGGCGGTAGATTTTCCGGCTGGAAGACCTTTGTAAAAAGTTACTTGCCGTCTTCGTATTGAACTGAGCGTGAAGAGCTCATGATCCACAGAAACTCGGGATGGACCTACGCTACATCCGCCGACTTCCATGCCAGCTCTTCCGCCTCCTCCGGTTGCGATCGTTCGTAAAGCTAAAGATGCGCGTATCTATTTGCCTTGTTACCTGATCTAATGCAGGCGCTACTAGGCACTGTTATGTTCGGATTTTTACTTCGGTTAGTGCTCCCGCCGTACGATATCGGTTTCTAATAACACCGCTATTGTGAGTGATATGCTGCGATATGTCTCGTTTTTTCTTGTTGTTCTTGACTTAATTAATTTCTGCTTATAAGAATTCGAAGGTGAATCGCTCGCTGTAAATTCGACTTGCGCAGCATCGATGGGCTTTATTCTTGTGGGACTCGCAGCTCTCACTCTCTTAGTCTTGCGACTGGTGCTCGCCCGAAATCGAAAACAGCTTCCACCTGGCCCTAGAGGATTGCCCATTCTAGGGAACGTTCTTGAACTAGCTACAGCGTCACAGATATGGCTTATTTTCGATAAATGGAAATACCAGTACGGTAGGTTGCCCTCACCGTCCGCCATCCGTATGACATTATTCATACATGCACAGGTCCCATCATGTATTTGAATATGGCAGGAAAAAATATCGTCGTTCTCAACACCCAAGCCGCAGCGACAGAACTTTTGGAGCGACGATCTGGAAATTATTCAGACAGACCCAAAAACGTAGTCGCGGAGTACCTTGGAAGTCAATTATCGATGCCGTTCGCACGATATGGCAAACCGTATGTGTTACGTTGCGCGCGGGCCACTCGAAATATCGATATTGTATGCAATCCTGATTTCCGTTTTCTTTCGTAGATGGCAAAGTATGCGTCGTGCAGGACATGCAGTCCTGAATGCTCGAGTCAGCACACAGTATCAACCTGTTCAGATCGAGGAAGCAATCATCCTTGCTCACGATTTGATATGTGATACTTCTTCACCTTTGCTCACAAAAATAAACCGGTATGGCTTGTGCATTCTTCTGTTGATTCCCTATCGAATGTATTTGTCATAGGTCAGCTTCGACCATAATCTCGGTCATATATGGCAAAGAATCTCTTTCTCTGGACTGGAGAGTCCAATTGCCATCCAAGTTCACAGACACATCTGACGAGCTTCACATTACACCTGACCCACTCGAAACGCTCGGCAACGTCGCACATCGCTTCACTAATGCTCTATATCCTGGCGCCTATCTGGTCGACGTTCTACCTATTTTAGATTATCTGCCTGCCACAATAGCGAAATGGAAAAAAGATGCCCAAAAAGATTTTTCGCGGATTTCAGCCATCTTTGAGACGTATTACGATGATGCAGTGGGTAGTACAGTTTTTATCTAAGTGTATCTTGATTTCTTGATTGTATCATCTGTATTGAGTAGATGCGGAACGACCAAAACCGATCAAGTCTTTGTGTCAGCTTAGCAGAAGATCAAGTTGCGGAAGGTTTGAGTGATGTCGAGAAGGCTTGGGTTGCCGGCTCTCTTTCGTACGCATTCACTGGATGTTCTATAATATATCAAACTGATTTTTTCCCAAGTGTTGCTGCTCTCGAAACTGTTCGTTTCACCCCTTGCAGTACCCTCGAATTTTTTCCAATCAATGATGTTCTTGCGATTTTTCCCAACAGACCAGCACTACCTTGATGCTCTTCCTTTATGCTATGGTTCTACATCCGAACGTTCAACAACATGCTCAACGCGAATTAGACCGTGTTATCGGAAGATCACGATGTCCGACTTTCGCAGACATGCCAGAACTCCCATACCTGAGGGCAATCGTCAAAGAGGTTCGTCTATCCTTTCCACTTCTCACTGCTCTATTAATGTCACTGCTACCTTCGACAGGTTTTGAGGTGGCAGCCCGCAATACCCTTGGCTGTGCCACACACTGCGATAGAGGTCCGTTCCCTATTTGCCTCCCCGGCATGGGGTACACTCACTGTGCTTTGATTCAGGATGATTGGTACGAAGGATATTTTATTCCAAAGGGAACGGCATGTATTCCAAACGTGTGGTAAGTTTCCCATTCTTTCTTCGAATAAGCGTACTGCCGACTCTACCTCATTTAGGTCCATGAATCGGGACAAAGACATTTATGGTCTTGACGCCGACCAATTCCGGCCGGAGCGATTCCTTCAAAAGTCCGAAAAGGGAGCTGCATCTGTGCTTCGACAGGAATACGAGGTTGATGACGGACATTGTGCTTATGGTTTTGGGAGAAGGTGGGCTCTTGCTGTCATTATTTCTCCCTTCTTATTCGAAGTTCGTACGATAGGGTTTGCTTAGGACGACATGTCGCTGACAACGCGCTTTTCATCGATATATGCATGATCCTTTGGGCCCTCTGTATCGAACCTGAGACCTCCACCGGCCCTCTAGCGAAGCAAAGACCTTCCAAGGATATCCTGATGTAAGACTTCTTCTCGACTGTCTTGTTCTAGAGCTCATGGAACCCTAAGTTCGATACCAGACTTTCAGTGTCGCTTCCTGCCCCGATTCCCAGAAGCAGAAGGGATTATGCAGAATTTACGGGATGAACTAGGAGGTAACATTGCGACATAATAGTGCTATGCACCATCGACAGTAATATGTATTCACACGTAAAAACACATGGTACTCACTGCTCGGTTACACGAGGTCAAAGCTTGATTTCTAATTATGGAAGCCGCGATCAAGCACCCATACAAACTTTTTCCAGCAATCGGACTGAATCGGATGGTCGAGTGTGAAAGCTGAGGATGACGACCAAATTTCTTCCTCGAGGAAGACAGGAAAATGTTCAGGTATTGCCTTGTCCCTCCTGTACTCTATCAACCTTTTCAAAGACCCTTGAAATTCTGAGATCAATTACCAATACATCGCATCGTCCGTATTCAATACGTCGCTGAACGCCTCAAGGATTCTGTCATCATGGTCGTAGTGACCTCAAGGCCATCGATGCTTGTCCTAAATCGAAATTTCTATCAAGCCGCATCACTTGGCACCCCTACACTCACAATCCCAAATGAATAGCTTCGACGTGGAGTTATGAAGCTGATGAGCTCTTTGGCTGCCTACTATGAGACATAGCCAGTGAGCATAGAGGTTCTTGCCATAACTCTTTGCAAGCACGCAGGAATCTAACCCGCCGATGCAACAGTCACAATGCAACAACCAACGAACACAATTTACCCACTACATACTTCATTACTATACGATACTTGGTGTTACTTGCACTTTGTACCATAGTTATGGCTCCTGCTTAGGCAGAAAAGGATATAAGGTCGCGAAGATATTACTCCTCTCACTCACCGTGTCTTGATCATACGACTCCTTTTCCGTTCGGGCCAATCTAGTGGGACGAGGCCTCGACCTGCAAGGCATCATTTTGGACTCATGACACATTCAATCAGAAATCCCGGACTAGGACGACGTGAAAAAGGTTAGCTTTTGAATGGTCCCCGTGGGTCGGGCCTTCAGGTCCCAGTGCGTCCGAGAGCAGCTAACTTGCAGGAATGCGGTGGTATATCGGGATACGTCGTGGAGCTACATACGGTACAATAGACACACCGTGTCTGAAGCTCAGTCCAAAACAAATCTAAACTGGAGCGGTGGACGGTAATCCACCACTACATAGCAGTAAAGTTATTCAAACGACGACCTTTTAATAGAAAGCTGGTGAAATATGACGCAAAGATTTTATTCAAACCTGTCGATTGAGTAGAAAAATCTCCAGCCGTGGCCGAAGCCGAAGTCATTATCACTCCCGAGCTGTACTTGGTTTGCTTAAATTTTCTTCGGTGACCCCAAGTCGGCAGGGTACATAGTTGTATGTTTAGTTTTTCCGTACATACAGTTGCAGGGTTTGACGTTCGAATGTTTTTGATGATGGGCCGAATTATAAATGTTCAACTCTTGACCGAGACGTGCATTGGAATGAACTTTTCTTTCCTTTCCCCGCGGTGAAAGTATAAGAAGACAGTTGAGATTACGCCGTGTTTAATAATTATACGCTGTTTGACCTAAATGAGAGTGTCCAAAAACGACATAGACGGCACGCTACATCGAAGTGTATGCTGTAGAAAACAAATAGGGGGCTGCTCGTGCAATTCACCGAATGAACAAACTGTGAAAGACGGCGAGACTACACACGCCGGCGCAAACAATGAATCCAAGAGGATATCCGTTCGGATTGCCTTCTACACTGACTGACCATAGCTAACAAAGAATTTTAGTCAAATTCATGATCAGAGCACAAACCGTACCCAACCACCCATGACAGGGCCTACACACCGAGCCAAGCTCACGATGCTTTGTGCAATCCCGTTAGCGAACCCGACGGCGTCAGGAGGTGTCACTTGATGAGATGAGTGAGACGGAGTGCATAAAATAGGGGATTTTCTTACTGTAATTCAACAAGATCGAGATGGCCGTATATGCAAAGGTACCACCACAGAAACGCAATGCACTAGAGTTGAGGTCAGCAATGAAGGGTTTCTTCGGCAGAACGGGATAGCTTACGTGCTAATAGTCAACGCTAGCGAAGTGTCATGCATATTAGAAAAACACTTGTAGACTTGAGGAACTCACCGGTCATGAGGGGCAAATTGCCATCTTCCTGTTCGCTGGCGAAAGGTACCCGATAGAGAATTACGGACAGATATGACGGGATGAAGAACAATGAACCAAGACGGAACATGGTTAAATGCGAGAAACGACCCCTTGGAGGCCTTGGAAGAGAAAAAGGTTAGTTCAAGACATTAGTGCTTGGCCAAAGATACTCACCCGAGATTTCTGAGCCACGCGGGAAACGCTAATAGTCAAACGATACGACAAGGGGCGAGACCAGAGACTAGGACATACGGGTACAAATAGAACTGGTAAAAGATCTGAGCTAAACACATCAACGCGACTGTGACAAAGGCACATAAGCTCCAAGATCTGCACTCAGTATTACGAAAACTCACTAAGTTGTGCAAAATGCCCTGCATTCAAGTTGAGACCTCCGGAGTCATAATCACTGGCGTACAAGAAGAATTAAGCACGATCTTCATCATCAAAGGCTGACATTACCCACGTCACAAGATAGGACATAAATATTTGATCATGTGTGGTACTGTGTAGTGCCAATAAACCGTACTGAATAATAACGAGAATTGGGATCTGAGACGATAGCGATGGCGGCTTCTCGTGCAGGACTTCATTTTCGTCAGGTACAATCGTTGATGCACGTCTAGATTCCAGAATGGGTTCTAAATTTTGAGTTTCATTTATATCGGCAGGAACTGCCTCTTCGTCACGGAGGAGAAGGTGCTGCGCATCTAAGACGGCAGTTGGAGTTCTAACACCGGGATGAGAAAAGATACTGGGGACATTCGAGAATCTGCGAGATGTGGGCGTCCCATAATCGGACATGCTACTGTAAGAGGACTGACGAATAGGTATTGCCCTAGATGGGACAGAAGGACGGCGAGGTGATCCTAAGGGTTGTTGCCGTGCAGACCCAATAGCCGGCCGAATAGATGACCCACTGACAGATGGTCGAGAGCTGCGACGTGGAAAATGCGTAGTAGGTGAAGCAGGAATGTCGTCGTCCGCAAAATCCGCAAGAGGGTCATCAAAATCAGAGTCACCGTCTCCTTGGTTCGAGTCCACGTCAGAATCGCTTTCAAAAGGATTCTCGTTGTCAACATTCAATGCAGCGGCAACCCAAAGATCAGCAATATTGGTAACCGCATTCTCATTCGCCATGAGCAGCCTTTGAGCAAAGTTCATATCGTTGACGAACGATTCGCGCAAGGGTAACCCATCTGCGTTATTACTACCACTCCTGCCATAGCTAACCGCACTACCTCGGCGGTTAGAGAGCCTTCGAGCCAGACTGGCGTTGCTGGCCAATCTATTTCGATGGCTGCCATAACCATATGCTGAACCATTGAATCGACTGGGCTTTGAATTAGATACTGTGCGAGTCCGCTCAAGTCTGGTTCCGATAGACATAGGAACGGCCTGTTGAGGCGGCGGGGACTCTGAACCAGGCAATGTATCGGGTACGCGAGTGCCAAGATATGCGGACAGTCTTTTGCCAATTGATCTTCTGAGTGAACCTGTAAATGTATCACGGGTGTCTTGATCTTCGAATATCGGACTGGGCGGCATTGTCTCTTCGTCTTCCTCAAGAATTGTTGAATGGTCATAGTTCTTTTCAGGGGGAAGTTGAATCGCCCCCCAGCGAGGACCACCGTCAGGCCCTAGAAAACAAGCCAAAATTGAGCCTGTGTGTTATGTTTAGAACATGATTTTTTAGATGAGCAGCATTCCTTACCAGAGAGTGTCACACTTGCAGCCATTACACAAGGGAGAAGATATGGGAATTCGACGAATATTGGAACTTCGGAAAAAATGCCAGGCCATTTGTCTGCCGGACGTTCGACTGACAGCCAGAGGTTAGTTTAGCTTCAACTCACTCGGTGTCTCTTACAAGTTCCACCAATGATGGCACCAACGACACCACCCAATCCCCAGCAGAAACTGTGAACCTTATTGAACATGAGCATATGGAGGGTAAATTTTTTTGACATACCCAAGGATAGCATAAGCTCTACCTTCATTACTGGTATCTGTCACAAAAGCAACGGAGCCTCGAGCAACACCGACAGCACCTGCGAAAATTCCTTGTAAAAGACGTACACATATGGCTTGTTGAAGAGAAGTGGATGTCCCAAAAATTGCACAGGTCACAGCACTACCCAATAGGGAGACGATTAGAACGGATCTCCGACCATGCTTTTCCGCGATAGTAGCCTAAGGGTGTTTTCATGACAGAAAATGTGGAAACATCATGCAGTAACGCACCCATAGCAAGGAAGTGAGGAATTGTGTGAGGAAGAAAGTGGCCACTTGATATTATTTTAATTTTAAGGATGATAAAATCAGTCGGATAGGCGACGCACCAAGAACTCCAGTCCAAAACGCAATTTCGGCTTCGTCCGTGATCTTTCCAAAGCCTAACATTAACCTTGCTGAGAAAAGGTATTGAAAGGTACGGTGAATAGGCTCACCTTTGACCATGAACAACAAGAATGGCGTGGAAACGTTCGCAGACAGAAACTCGCCCAACAGAGTCTAGAACAAACCCTTTGAACAGAGAGGATGATATGGAAGTGAGATGAAGACGTACAATAGACAGCACAATCATTGACAGCACCGGCAAAGGTGTGGCGTACACTTCCGGAGCAGGCTGAGTAACAGAAGGAATGGGAGCCTTATCGGCAGTGGGCGACACAACAATGCCGTCTTCGTTATCGGAACTATTCTTGAAATGAAAACTCGGACGATGCAAACTCCCAAATGAAATGCGGGGGATAGCTCGTCGTAGAGCAGATCTGGTGGGTGTAGCATCAGTATCGTCTAATGCAGAATCGTCTGCTCCAAATGTTCGACGCGGAGTTGCTGAATGGCGATTCGACTTTGGCGTGTTCATTATGAGCTTACTAGCTGCGGACTTCAAGACTCAGCCAGCTAAAGTCTGGCAGAAATCAGTCAGTGGGAGAGCATAGAGGCAGAATAAACAGTTCTATTCACAACGGCACGAATGCAGCGACAGAAAATGGTAGGTTATGACAACTCGAGAACAAAACGTCATCAACACTGCCAGTGATAGAAACGTCCAGGATCATGTGACTTTTGTAGTAAGTACAGCTTTGACCATTAATTTCCTTGATTGGGACGCTAAAACATTTCCTGACCACCGACATTGACGACTTAGCTATCGCGTAATGGCCAGAACCTACTACTGCTCAAGGAAAATAACTCGTTCACTGCTCGCTTCCATGCTTGAGCGAAGTCTTCATACGATTTTGTTAACATGCCCATGCTGGCATTACAAGTTCAAGAGATACTTACTGTTATTTATGATATTGACAACTCACGGCATCATGAAGTTCGTAATAGCTCACCCTATATTTGCTCCCAGGGAGAAAATTCATTCCACTGGTCACTCTTCATTTTCCATCAAGTTCAACTTGCCTGTTAGTTTCTTCATTCAAGTTCCAGTACGGTCGTATAATTCATAGCCTGTTCCGTTTAAGTCCGTATAAGTATTCCGAACGGCACCGACAGCTACCTTGCTTTCCGTGGTTCTCTGTCCTCCGACGTGTGGTTTATCCCGATGCTATTTAACTTGTACTGTCGTAACTCAATGATACCCTCTGAGTCAATACCTTCCAATCATTAATATGCCTCAAACACTATCGTCCTATACGCCGACAGACACCGACTCGGTGTAAGATAGAAGCCGCCGCAAGAGGAAAGCTTTGAATTGAATCACATTGTGGATATCCCTGTTTTATCGGGGGGACTTACATCAAGCTTTGCGGCTAAGCAATAACCGGATTTTTCGAGTGCTTTACCTTCGTTCAAAGCTGATCGCATGATCCGTACTCGAGGTGAGAGGCGTTGACTCGAATATTCACCAGGAGCATGGTATATGCAATATACTTTTCCTACGCATACATAGAGGAATCGGACTTGAAAGTCCGAAAGGATCGATTGAGGCACTCGGAACTGGGTTCCGGTTCAGATTGTAGCTATTCACCGTGGCTCTTGACTCACTCCAGATTAAACGCACCTCAACCGTTGTCGGTATCTAGTAGATCAACCGACCTTGGTATCGATTAGAGTTACAGTGAACTTACGGGGCGATGATAAGCTTGAAACATCCCCTGCGTGTCGCTCTTCAAGTTCACATATTTCAGGATTATCGTGCGGGCCCTCCCCGTTTAGTACTATTACTGTAAGGAATTACCTTGTTTGACGGGCATGTCGGCCATTTTGAGCTAACGATTTCTCTCGCTCCAAACCCTCACCGGATATGAGTTGTCTGTTAAAACTGTGAAAAAGAACCAGCGGACACTCCGACGATGTGACTGGTGCATTTCGATAATGATGTCCCGCTCCATGAATTTAACCGGATGTATTTCGGAAATGGTTTAATTATGCTAATTTGAGGAAAATTTTGACCAGTCTTCGATTGCACGCGAGTAGCATGAAGCATGTTTTGGAAGCTGAGTCTTGAAGAACCTCATGATGTATCGAGTAGAATTGAGCCAAGAGTATGACTCTCTTGAACCTCCGCATAAAATTTTCTATACGATTATCGGAACACAACTAAGCTCTAAAATCGCACGGAAAGGCCTGAATAATCATTGCGTGGTTTGAGCTAGTACGATGCTAGATCGGCATGAGCTTCTAGTACCGACTTGAGGTTCATTGTTGGCTCAAAGTCGAGATGATAAAACTAGGCTCAAGTAAATAAAATCTGACTGATGAAGTAAGAGAACCTTGTCCGAGTCGTATACCACAAAATGCCACCTACTATCGATGCTACACCTCCAGTATCACATGTAATCAATTGACTCTGCCGTCATTGACTGTTGAAAAGGGGGGGCTAGGCTCCAGTAGTAATATCAAAGATCTGACCGCCCTCGCTAAAATTGTAGCACGCTTATGAGTGGGGCACCGAAAAATTCCAGCTCGTTCAGCTTATCACTGTTGACCAACAATGAAAAGTAAGATTCTAGATCATGCTAGTATGCAAGCAGTATGTCGGTACTAGTATCACTTCATGTCTTGTCAAGTTGAAAGGACCGGTGGCGGGCATCGAGGGAACACTATACCATCTCCAGCTAGCTGCCATTCACAGATTTAGCGTTGGCATTATGTACTGGCGGCGGCAAAAGATCTTCATTAAAGCTACCACATTGGGAGTCAAGCTTATTCAGATTTCCAAGCATAGGAGGTTCCGAGAATACAGAGTTGGGCTTGAGTAGAGACACCAGATTTCGTAACGATATCGCGGGAGATGGCAGATTACTTGGAAAAGAAGAGTAAGAAAGAACACAGGTGTAAAAAAATGTTATGGCCAGTGAGAGAAGCTCATGCTGGCGTGGATGTCCAGTAAGAACGAAAAAATGCGCGATTCGATTCGAAGAGTTCTGAAGAGTTCCTTCGACATTCTACATCCCCGGTTGAGGTAATTGAACGCATGGTAAAGGCGGCTAGATTCCAAGAATTCGAAGACGTAGCGCCAAATATCAACACAGTTTTTCAATCTAAGTCTTAGAATGAAGATTTTTGTTCGAGGTGAGATGGAGATGATCGTGACGGCGCTTCAAGGTCAAGCGGCGGATTCCGGCGTGCACAATGACACACTTTGAGTCACTTTTGTGACACGTCCGGGTTCCAAATGACCTGTCCTCCGTTACGCCATCAACCAACCTGTTCTATTCGTTGACAATTCGACGGGTTTTACTCCCATCTTTCGCCCAAATTATCCATATATCATTCTCAGGTTGCCACTAATGCAGAGCTTTCGGTCCTCTTACAATCAGTGCTGTGTTATTCGGACAAATGGTTCATGATTTACAAGAACGAAGATGGGAATCCGGACATGTTTTGAACGGATTGTGGACAGCCAGCTCGGGAGTTCCTGGCTCCCTTCGATATCTTTCGCGGGACCCATTGAATTCCAGTAATCCCATTTATGCATTATGGGGCATATACGTATTTGGACCGAAACGATCTATTCACGACGTTTTCGGACTAATACTCCTGTGCTATGGTTTGGATTGGGCCTCGGAGTGAACGCTCTTCATAGATTGCCGGATTTAGCTGTCCGATCGTGGTATGTCTGCGTATGCTTAAAAGCTGTTTGCCTCCGTCTCGTCTTACCTTACTTTCATTTCTCACTCTTCTAATCCACCTTCCCATTTTTAACCAACTCTCATTCGCATCGCTGTTATCGTTCAGCTTTCGCCTTTGCTAATCTTGCTAATCTCACTACTCGCTATGCCTTCATCTGCTCCTACAAAGTTTATTATGCCAGATCTCGTATCTGACTGTCCCTTTCAACCACATGTTAGTCGCCACAGAAAACAGGTTACCACCGAAACGAAGAAGTGGCTTTTCCAAGGCGATAATCTAGTGGGCAAGATACGTGATAGATACCATGGGCTGAACTGTGGCTTGCTAGCCGGTATGTATTTCTGGGTCTATACATTACTTATACTCATATGATCATCAGCTATGGTCTATCCTACTGCAGCTTATCCTCAATTAAGAGTCTGCAATGACTTCCTCACCTATCTATTCCACTTGGACAATCTTTCTGACGATATGGATAACCACGGAACCATGACCACAGCAGATGTGGTGATGAATACCCTGTATCATCCTGAAAACCGCCAGTCTCCTCGTATTGCCAAAATGACCAGAGAGTGAGTTACTTATGGAATTTTCACATCCACTCTTGCTAACCGTTCTGGGCAGTTATTGGAAGCGTCTCGTTAGCACTGCATCGCCCAGAGTCCAGCAACGCTTCATGGAGACGCTTGACTTCTTCTTCCAGAGCGTAACGGAACAGGCCAACGATCGGCAGGAGGGCGCAATACCTGATCTCGAATCATACATTGCCCTTCGCAGAGATACGTCAGGTACGTTCTATTCCCCCACGTTGTATTCGTCAATTATTAATTTTCTTTTCGTGTTTTCTGACGTTAGGGTGCAAGACGTCTTTTGTACTAATCGAATACTCTAATAACCTCGACATACCGGATGAAGTGATGGAACACCCACTCATTCGTAGCTTGGGTGAGGCTGCCAACGATTTGGTTACATGGTCTAACGTATGTCATTCCATCCTCACTCCGGTTCACGATATTAACCGAAACACCTTTTCCTCGTGCTTTACACGCTCATTACTCGCCCCCGTACTCTGTTTTTTTTACCCTGTACCCAATCGTTGGTCCCTGGACGCATGAACAGGACATCTTTTCTTACAATGTCGAACAGTCGAAAGGAGACACTCATAACATGATCCCCGTCATCATGAACCATCACTCCCTCGATCTACAGCCTGCGGCTGATCTCGTTGGTCAACTTTGCCAGCAGTCTATTGACCGCTTCATGAACGATCGAGGCCAGTTACCTTCTTGGGGTCCAGAGATAGATCGGCAGGTACAAATCTACGTCACTGGACTGGAGGATTGGATGGTCGGTTCATTGCATTGGTCTTTTGAGTCGGAAAGGTATTTTGGCAAAAAGGGGAGGGAAGTCAAGCAGTCGAGGGTGGTGAATTTGCTTCCAAAGCACATATAATAGGTCGGACACTCGCGCTCATAACATCTCCTTGCGCATGCCTTCCCATGGATTTTGCCCTGCCTCTTCTTTTTCGTTGATCTCAACAAGCTCAATCAAAGCCTCAGTTTTCAATTGCCCTCACCATGGACAGAATCCAACACAGCTGTATCACTCTAACACCTCACGTTTTGATTATTCTGCCAGTGTATCATAGCTCACAACCCGCTTTCGCGTTGCTGTACTGTATGCTTCCCATCACGAATTCGGACACACATTCCTTTTTTTCTATCTCTTATTTATATTTTATGCCGTGTTGCTCTATCGCTCGCATACTATCATCACCCACACTCGTTTACCTTCATCCTCTAGACTTGCTATACATATATTACTATCATGGACTGCGGCTTTTTTTGCATGCTAATGCATCAGTCGTCCATAGCTTATTCGTCCAAGTTTCATTGATCCTATTTATGGTTTTCTTTACTCTATCATATACATATATAAAGTACTGTGTACAATTCCAACTTAGATGCATGTTCCTATGTGAAAAGCAGTCATTTGTTGGGCGGATGTGCGTGGAGGTCGAAAGTCAGTCAGTGTTCCATGAGAAGACTGGCTTTACTCTTCAAACTTCGTATCCTTACGGTCAGCCTCTGGACCTCAGTACCCATGTCGTCGTGGAAAAGGTGCGCATCAGACTAGCTAGTGCTAAACCCCAAAGGTCAAGTTTCTCCAAAATTGGCCACTTGAGCAACTTCCGATATGACCGTGAAATTGTGAAATTTACCGCACTGGTATTGGACCTCAGTGCCTCGGTCATAGCTTGGGAGTAACTGTCCAGATAAAGGAATAAATCGTGTTCAAGGCAACGCAACGACTTGCCCCGGAGCAGTCGTCGAGTAAGTGGTGATGACAGTTCCATCAACAATGTATCGCTCAAACGCTTGGGGAAAGGAACAGCGGTCAAACGGGTGAAACACAAACCCTCCCATGGAACACATCTATAAAGCTCGAACTTGTTAATGTGAAAAAAAGAGTGACAGCCTGTGTTGCATTCGAAAGGGTACTTACATAGATCAATAAGTCAAGAGAGCTTAGTACGGGGCTGTTACCCCATATGAAAGTAGTACGTAAACAGATCTCCATTGACCCTTAAAGTTATCGACTCCCGCTCGTACGCCTGAGCAACATAGTGTGAAAGGGCATTTGCAGCTCTCGGAGCCGCTACTGAATATCCCCTTTGTTCAAAAATCATGCTGAATGTTTTGTATACATGTTAGAGTGGGGATCACAAAGGATCATGCATGGACCTGAATAGCCCAGGGATTGCTGCAACAATGATCCTGTAGCCTGACGACCAATCCAGGATGTACTGCTGCTATGCATCTTGTCAAAACGGGAAGCCGGGAAGATGCAGGAAGCTGTCACAGCCATTGGTACATACTAGCACGTCACCATATACGGATTTATTCTTCCCCTTCGCATAGTAATCAGGTGCTGCTGCCGAGATACGGATTCAGGCAATTCATATTCATACCTCGGAGACATACTTCTCTCAGGAATCCTTTCGTTTTGTTGATCCTAATTTCCCAATGGAAGTTGACCACAGGCACATGATAGACTACATACACTCTTATGGATCATTCAAAACCTGACGGAATTACAAGTACCATAAAAGGAAGCAGTAATACAACCGGGACGGACCTAACACGAGATTTTTTCCCTTCCAGACTAATCAGTCGGTGGTGAACTTCAATGGACGCCGACGCACACCTCTCACTGCGGGATTTCGCATATTCGGAGTCGGAAACAATGGTGGTCAATAATCCCAGACCACAACCGGTTATTGCATCCGTTGCGCCCGTATATCGAAGATAGAACCTACTTACCCGAATGATGCGGAAGGAAAGTAGGTTTAGAATACCGAGCGCACGAGAACAATATCAACTTGAAAATACATACCACTGTTCGTTCCTCGATCGTTTTTAGCCCATAAACTCAGGAAGTGGCAGTGGATCTTCATAACCTGTAAAACAAACGAAAGTGACAGAATTTGACAAGAGAAATACGTTACGTCGGAGGTATGCGACGCCGACGAGACACAAGAGACTTCTCCATGCAGGCCTCCTCGAGTGTGCAGAGGACAGAAAAGGACAGACGGCTTGATTTAATCTGAAATATGTAAACTTTTGGTTTCATTCGAATCATATCATACAAGCGAAGTACTGCTCGATACCGCCTCAGGATATAAGTGAGCGCTTGCAAAATATCACATACTAAGATTACGGTTACCTTCAGTGACACCACCCATGGCGAACACCAGCCCATGTGATATACCCCACAACCGTCGTGAAACCACCTACGATTACTAGTTCCCTCCATAATAACCGCGTTATGGTATAAATGCGTCTCATGCAATATTTCGGTCCCATCAGACCTCTGAAATCAAAGAAGTAAGGCAGTTGTTGGATATGGATGTCGAAAACATCAAGACATACACGGACGTCGCATTTGAACTCCTATCGATATATTCGTACACCCCAGGTTTGAATTCTTCCCTTGATACCATGAACATCAACGCACCTCCATCCGGAACCCAGAATGCCGCCCCACTGCAAGCGGGGTCTGATTGAGTCGCCGCATAGAGGATTGTTCTGGCGATTCTAGGAACGGGAGCAAGAGGAATTCCTGCTAGTTGCAGTCGAATGACATTAGGAACCATGGGAGTGGCTGAGAAATAAGAAAATCAACAGCTTATGCTTGTCTCGGTGGGTAAGTAGTCAGGACTCGCACATACCTGCAAAGAAAGGATGGATACTTGTGATGCGAAGACCTCTAGATACGAAGGAGGCATCTAAAGAGCGCATCAATCCCAGCACAGCATGTTTCGAAGCGGTGTACATTGGCGCCTTTGTTAATGCAGTCCATGACGCTGAAGTATAGTGGGGTATCAGCTCGAAGAATGTTATGATCAAAGACAGCTTCAATCTACCCAATGAACCTAAGAGAACGACGGACTTCAAGGATGATGATTCAGGGGACATATCTTGCATGGGTCGATTTAGCTGTAGATAATGTTGGGCAAGGTGAACGGCTATACACTCAGGATATATATGAGTTGTGTATGGAATCGAGAAGTAAACGACTGTAACTGTAAAGAACACCGGTCAAATTCACGTCAATTGTTGTAGTCAGCGGCTTGACTGGACGTCCTTCGCTGGGATTATACATCATACGACCGCCGATTTCGCCTACACCTGCGTTCGCAACCTGCAATTTTGGCGGTTCTATATCGAAGTATACACAAAAACCTATGAAATTTACGCACTACTATGTCCACTGAACCGAATTCTTGAATAGCGAGGTCGTACATTGCTACTACATCCTCCCAAATAGTAACGTCGCATACGCATCCAACAACCTCCCTACTCAATAACAAGGATTTATGTGCAAGGAATGAACCGCAGCTACCACTCACCCTTTGATGCATCGGATCTCTGACACAGTTACTTCTACGCCAGACAAACTTTTGTCAGCGACCACAACTTTAGCCCTGTTGAAGGTTCTGAGTCCGAGCGTTCAATGAAAGATGAGGCAGAGGCAGACCCATATGATGCGAATAGTATGGCTGTTGCTCGTCCTATACTTGCCCCCGCACCTGAAAAGCACGTTTGCTCTCTGCTCAACGTAGAAGAAAGAGTATATTCTGTACCAGTGATAATTACCGTCTTCCCTTCGACTCTTTCGTGATGTTCGGAGAGTTTTTCGTCTGTGATGACCCCCATGACAAGAGCTGAGAACTGCTGGGAAACTTCTTGCTGATGAGAGTAAATGTCTATGTATCGTTGTGCCGGCGTATAAGAATTAATCTATAGTCAAGCCGAGAGAATACATGTAGAAATGGATGCATTTGGGTCTACGTGGAGAACGACTATCATCTTTTATATCGATGATTTCAACGAAAAGATAATTATCTTATCTGGCATCCGGGCGCTAAACTGGATTTTTCTTTTCTCCAAAATGAGGAGTAAATTGTCCGGAAAGCGTGTTGCCTCAGCTTTGGCAGGCTCGTCGCGCAAAAAACTCAAGGTGGAGCATGATGGTGCCGACAGCCTCCCTTGGACCACCGTTTCGCGTCCGGTGGAAACTGGATTGGACGGCGACGATGGAATTCTGGAGCTGGAAGAAGTAGAGGGTGTCGGGGTTACCTACGAAGAGACTGAATCAGGAAGGGTTGCTAGATTCAATGTACGCCGAATGATAACTGGTCTGGGCTCCGCAAACAGACTCACTGAGTCATTAGTTTGTCGGCGTCGATGAGGCCAGACGGGAAGAAGAGAAAGCTGAATCCTTCGAGGAGCCTGTCGCAGGCGAGGGTGATGTTGATGTAGTCGTTGAAGAAGAACGCTTTGACTGTGAGTGCCTTCGGCTTCGACAAAATGCTAGTATTTATTCATAACAGCAGAAAAATTACTGCCAAATTGGCATCCTTATGATCTTCATCCTCAACTCACGAGATGTCTTCATCATAATAACTTTCTAAATCCTACACCCATACAAGCCGCAGCTATTCCTCTTGCTCTCAAGCAGCGAGACGTCGTTGGAGTTGCTCAGACAGTCAGTTTTCTTGTTGGTTTCATCATTATCGCATTTAAATCTAGCAGGGATCTGGTAAAACACTGGCGTATGGCCTTCCTATTCTTCACAACCTACTATTGGTAGCACCACGAAGACCTTCGTCCAAGCACCGTCCGGTACAAGCACTCATTCTAGCTCCGACTCGTGAACTTGCACTTCAAGTTTCGACTCATTTGAATGCGTGTCTCAGCACTTACAAGGATCCCATCGAGATTGAACACATCAACAATAAACACATTGGAATATCAAAAGACCAAAGGACAGGAACGAAACAAGGAAACTTGAAGTCTACGGCCAAGAAACCGCCACCCACTGTCAGCGCAGCGGCGATAGTAGGTGGTATGTCTGTTCAAAAGCAAAAGCGCATTTTAGATAGGGGTGCGGATGTGCTTGTGGCGACTCCAGGTCGCTTGTGGGATATCATAGAAGAAGTCCGTTATGAACCTGATTTCTACGCTGCATTTTCATAATGTTTTCAGAACGAGACTCTGGCCAAAGAACTGAAGCGTCTGAGGTTTCTAGTTTTGGACGAAGCCGACCGCATGATTGAAGCAGGTCATTTTGCGGAGTTGGACAACATCCTTCGACTTACTTTACGGGAATCCCTGTAAGCATTTGTGTTCTCGATTTACCTTTCGCCATCTTTACGAATATTTAGGGAAGATCGAATACCGGACGATGTTCCATCCATCCATAGTGAGCCAGGTTTCGACGTCCAGGACGACAAAGAGAAAGTTGCTCGGGACCAGATGCAGACATTCGTGTTCTCCGCCACGCTCAGTAAGGATTTACAAAAAAATGTCAAGAGGAGAACGAAACCACACAGATCAAAACATCCTCGAAAAAATGATAAGCCAGCGTCAACACTTGGTGGGTCACAACGAATCGCAGAGTTTTCTCACCTATAAATTATCATCGACAGATGATCTTTTGCTACGATTGGACTTTCGCGATCGCGACCCCGAAGTCATAGACTTGAGCCCTGAGGGCGGTGTAGTCTCCACATTGACCGAGGGTAAGATTCAATGCCTTTCCGCGGACAAGGTACGGTTTCTTAGAGTCCACTGTTCCACATGTTCCGTTTTGCCGTTTCGCTTTCATCATCTACATCTCCTGATCTTCTCGTTCCCTTCCATAGGACGTATACTTGTACTACTTTCTCTTACGATATCCCGGCCGCTCGCTGGTATTCCTGAGTTCGATAGATGGAATCAGACGTCTGTCACCACTGGCGGAACTACTAAATATTAAAGCATTTCCCTTGCATTCCCAGATGGAGCAAAGGCAAAGACTGAAGAATCTAGATAGGTCTGTACTACTTTCGTTTGGATCCGGGGATGTTGTCATGTTCCTGAATTCCTTCAGCTGAATGCACCGTCTACTGACGCCTTGTTTTCTCCCTCAGATTCAAAAGCACCCCCAACTCTGTCCTTCTCGCGACGGACATAGCCGCCCGCGGGCTCGACATTCCCAGTGTCGATCACGTGATCCACTACCAAATTCCTCGCTCAGCAGATGTGTATGTCCACCGAAATGGGCGAACAGCCCGAGCTATGAGGAAGGGGTTCAGTATGTTGATGTGTGCGCCGGATGAACGCAAAGTCGTTAGGGCGTTATTGGGGAATCTTCGTCGACGTGAGCCGCGTTTTTTTTGTGCTTGCAATACGTCGGTTAATGAGGTACATCATAGAGGAAGATGAGATCCAAGAAATGTCTATTGACCTTGGTATGCTTGACAAACTCAAATCCCGGGTTCAACTCGCTCGAAAAATTGAGACGACGCATCACAAATCTAAAAAGGCAAAACATGAACGGACTTGGATGAAGGAAACCGCAGAGGCAATGGAGATCGAGTTGGACTCTGATTTCGCCAGGTATGTGTCAGCATCATACTTTTCTTTCAAGCATTTGAATCTTATCTGCCAGTGATTCCGACGGTGATGAGCCTAACAAGCGTCAACGCAAAGCCGACCAAGCCACGGCAGCTGCCTTGAAAGCCCAACTCAGGCAGATGCTCGCTCAACCGCTTATCGCCCGGGGTATCTCTGCTAAGTACATTACGTCAGGTAGTAATCACATTGTAGACGAGCTAATTTCAGGAGGATGTAAGTGATCATTGCTTTCCAAATATTACAGAGACTCATCCATGTCGACATCCCATTTATACAGACAACGAGAAGATGCTTGGAGTTGGAATTAATGATGCAGGCAGCGACCTCAGTAAAGCGAAAGCGAAGAGGAAGAAGCGGGACCCAATTAAGGGGCTTGCTAAGGATGTCAGCGAGGGTGAGTGGATGGGTATCAATATTGATCATGCTATGAGTACATAACACCGAATTTGGGTCATTTTAAAAACTTCGACAAATAATAAAATCAGCCAGAAGAGGTCGAAGCTTCTGCAATGACGATAAAACCCATTGCGCATTCTATTAAGACTTCAAATTCTACGGCTCCGAGTACCAATAATTATCTAAATAATATGAAATGAAGGGGGAGGTTTGAAGATATCTTCGAAGATAGACTGAATTTTTGGAACTTGTCGGTGCCTTGAGGCACCTTAGTTCCCACCGAGTTGTGCAGAGGTCAAAGCGTCATAAGTTGGGCAAAGTTGATTCCAAGCGTCTGACGTGCCAGTAATGTTAACGGCTAATGAACGGTCTCAAGTTCTGAAAACACTTACCAGGGACGGGATTAGCAGCGGCGACGTCCGGTGCATCCTCAGCGAAAACAATAGCAAACCCACTGGCTAACTGGTCAGGAGGTGACGTCAGAGCAGAAGAGAAAACTCACGCTTCCAGATGCCAGTCTATGTGACTGTCGAAGGACAAACCAGTATGATGAAGACGTATAATTAACATCAGATTCAGTTCACTTACCAGTGAAGGAACCCTTAAAAGTCACGGTCAGTAGGTTTCAGCAAAGTGGAGGATGGGCTTCACTCACATGGTCCAGCATTATCAGTAGCGAAACGAATGGTTACATTGTCAGTAGCTGCACCAGTAGAGACGACATCCCTGCGCGGAGGGTTGACATAGTTATACTCAGTACTTCCGGCACTTCGGACTACGTCAAATGTGTGCTGAAGACAAGCATGAGTTCATCTTTATTGATCACGCGAGGGAGCTACGCTTTACCCCGTGAAGATGGAATGGATGCTAAAGTGAATAGGTTTAGAGACAGGCTGGAACTCGAGCGAAGAGATTCATTGCTCACAGGACCTCCAATGGCTGCAACTGCAACCGTATCAAAGCTCAACTGGATGACCGAATTCAAGGGCAATGTATAAACAGAGCCGCTGGGTAGAAGTTCGGCTGTGGATATTGTGAGATGAATATTTCAGGTAATGGGACCGGTTGACGGCTACCTGCTGTAGTGGCTCCGCTGAGGATTTGAAGTAAGACAGGGACTGTAGGGGGGACAAAGGATACCCCGTTAATCTCGAACCGTCCTCCGACCTACGGGTAAGGGTTAGTGAAGGTTCTGCTGGACGTATCATATGCAACACACAAATGATAAGACCAGATTCAGGTCAACATCTACGCCGTTCAAAGTTGCATTTCCAGGCTAATAGCAGTTCAAGAGTTTGTTCAAGGTGAGTTCATCACATTGACTCACAGCACCGGGATTTTCAAGCGGCTGACCAGGTATAATGAGCGATAGGAGCTAGAAAACAGTGATTATTAAACTTACGACAAGGCTTGTCTCTTGTAAAAGGTTGACAGAAGTCTGGGTAGTGACCGGATCAGCAACAGGGGCGCCGGAATAACGCAGAATCGCGCTGTTTATACCCCCAGCGAAGCCAGTATGTCCGTTGCTGGGATTGGCACGGATCCCTATATCGAGGGTAGATGTTTGCAAAGCATGCAAGGTGTGGCAAATACCATATACGTACAATAGTTATCAACAGTTTGATTTGCAGTGAGCTATGTGTGCCAAAGGTCAGACTAGCCCCGGAGCTACAGGTTCGAATCTCAAGCTCACTATGAATGAGTATCGTTGAGCTGATAACGTTGAACCATCCATGAGTATTTCCCTTGGAACATACAGGACTCATACTCACCAGCGAAAATCTGGATAGAATCAGCGACAACGGGTTCATGATTAACGCTATCAGCTTCAATGACCTGTATTCAACTGTGAGCCAACCCAGACTGAGATTCCTGAACACAACGCATCGCGTACAGTAAAGGTGTGCCCGTCAATCGAGAACAAGAAGTTTGGATCACATGATATCGACACCAAACGAAAACGATAGCTGATCGAACGGAATTAGAAACTTCACAGTCGAGAGTTCGTTGCTCACTGACCGACTACCCTGCACGACATTGACTACAGCAAAGGGTGCATCGGCTGGACCGTTGACGGATCGTCCTGTTCAAGCTGTTGATTATACATTCGCACTGAACAATCAATAAAATTTACCTAGACCATTGATGAGAGTAGCATCCGAGGTCCTGAAGCCAGAGTCAGGGAATCAAATCAATCAATGTCTAAATACCTACGGAGCAGCGCCAGCTTGAGGGGCGGGAACGTCTGACGAATCATGGCCGATGTGAGATTGAGGACACACAACATCAAGAGGGATTGAAAACTTACGATACCTAGCAACTCAAGGTTCAAATTTGCCGACGAGAATAAGTCTCAAGTGAAACAACGTACCAGTCAGCGAGTGTTATTACAGTTGAATCTGGGGGCAGTATGAAATTTAATTGTAGGGAATAATAAGAAGACGCACCATCATCAACGTCGTATAGGTCAGCGTATGGATCTTGAGGGTCATACACCACCAAGGGTCCACGCAATCCGTCGCAATATTGGGTGGCTATTTGTTGAGATACTCAGTAAAACGCTTGAATGGACACGGTGATCATGGAAAATACATACATAGGTGACTGTGATACCAAAACTGAAGATTTTTTAGGCAACAATAAACTCACTTATCGGACGTCACTTACAGTCTGAAACAAAAAATCAGCTTTCAAGAAGTAAAAAAGCATGAAAAAATGTATGTACCCCAGCTTGGTCCGGAACATTGAAATTGTACAGGAAGGAATCATTGGCGGCGATAGGACACTGATTCACAAATGCTCTAGAAAAGCGCCAGTTGAGAACAAGTATACCCTGGTTGATAATACATACGGTCTAAGAGAAAACCAATCACTGGTGAGTGAAAGAATTCAGGGAAAATTGTATTCATACCCGTCTGCCCAGTTGGTTGTCTTCTGAAAAAGGCCGTGCCAATGCTAGGAATAATGACGATGAAGATACCGCTGTCAAATCATGCTGGAGTGACATACAACCGAAGTGCTCAAGAGCATCGTTCCGTTAGTGAGCTCATCAATCACATTGATCTGGAAATTGTCGCCCTAGAATTTTATACGGATATCAATGCGCGGCAAACAATGAAATGGCTGCAAACAGAACAAACTTTGTTACCCGTGATGAGTGGTCCAGGAAAGACGCCCTCAGCAAGGACACCAGAGCGGTTGAAGCCGTCAGGTTGAATGAACGAGTTCACGATATGCAAGTCAGTGACAGGTCCGATGGCGGCCAAAGCCCCACCAATCGGTCCTAACAGCAGGAAAGATGAGAAGTAAAACATGGAAGAGACGCAGCGAACGATGGTGAAGAAGTTGACTGAAGACAAGACGGGTAAAACGTCTGAGGGTTTAGAGGAAATGGTACTGCTTAAATATTTTTGAGAAAGGATATCTGATGGCCAACCATGCCGTCTGATTAAAGCGTCTGGTTTACAACTTGATAATAACGGATGATTTGGACTCCCCGGACTTCATTGAGTGCCTGGATCTGTCGAAGAAGAATTCATGGAGTTTGTAACGTGAGAAGCTTGAAGGATTTGAGGACAGGAAATGCATAGGGGAAGCTTCTTGATTTTTAATTGCTGACTAGGTACGATTGGACATTTTGATTTTATAAGTGGTGGGTAGTTGGAATCGGGCAGTTTAGCCCTCTTCCGAAGAACCTTCACAGTACTATATCCACTGAGTGCCCTCGGCATGAAATGTACTGTACGCGTTAGGAGAGCTGCCACTATCTGCTGTACAATAGTAATATAGCGTACCAAAGAAGCCGCGTATGTATGTTCGCATTTATCGGTATGAGTCAGAAGAATTACATGCAGGAACTGGCTATCCATCCTAAAAGACCATGAGAAGGCTGACGAGATTTGAGTTGTGACCATTTCCTGAGCGGCACAAAGTTAATCGTCTATCGATTCATATCTGTCGTTCTTGAATGCGATTACATAGCAGGCGGGACAGAGCATGAAGTATCGAGGACAGTGACATGTCACCACAATTTTATGGTTGTGATTGGCGCGCGCTTACGCGTCACGAAGAACCAAATTCAAAGCTTGAACGCTTGAACTTCAGAAAGGAAAGGAAAGTTAATTACACAACTCGGTCTAAAACTGAACGCCGGTTCCATGGATGATCCCAGTGGACCATTGTCCCTGGGACCATTGAGGGATAAGAGGACGACCTCACAACTGACGAATCACTGACGCTGCTGTAAATATTACTTACATTGAATAAGTTCACTACATAAATAGAACAGCAGAGCTTGGGCGCAATGCACGAGCATGTGCATCAGTAGTATTGCTTACCTCCCCGCTCCGATTGGCATACTGCTCGGATAGCAACCTGGAATAGTATGCCATGTTTTCCCACCACGTCGAGCTCGAGAAAGAATCGAGAGATGTTCATTAAAATATGTATGGTTCCTTTCTTTGCAAATTTCTCAGGATATCCGGATCCTCAGAAATCAAGAATCAGAATTTGACTAGAACTGTCAAACTCAGGGGAGAATCAAAAGTGGACTCAAGAAAATATACATTACAGTTGCTGATTCACTATCATTCCCTATTATCGCTCTCTTTCGGTCCCGTGCTGGCAATGTACAGAGTCAGGTCTAGGAACTTGCTTACTGAATATGGGCACAGAGTCTGATTGAAGCTGGGTTCGTCAGTACAACTTGTCCGTTGAACATCTGCAAATTCTTTACGCCCCGCTATACTCCGAATTAGATCGCTTGTCAGAGGATGTCCAACTTGATCCTGTCTGCACCGTTCCCTTGTTTCAAACGTTGCGCCGCCAACGAACAGTGTGTTCATATACGTCTTCAGAAATTTGTTCACGCTGCCGCTCTAGAGTGACGAATTTCACGTCGTAGCATTTAATAGCGAGGCAAGATTGGACGTGAACTGCGACAGTTCAACGTCTGTCAGAGTGAGTGGAGCCTTTTGATCTTTTCCAAGCAGATAATTGGCGGACGGACTCTAGGTTCTAGTTTTTATTTAGGAATGCCACAGTGTTTAAGGATTTTACGAAAAGCTTCTGTGGCTGCCTTGCTCGCCGACTACTTACAGTGCAGTCCACACCGTCGCGAAAAGCGGATCTTCGCTGTCGGTTGATTTTTTTGTTGATAATTAGATGATCTTTGGTTTTGATTTGAGTACTTCCCGCATAGCTGGTTTTACCACCACGTCGGCGTTTGGAAGCCCTGGTAAGACACTTCTGAGTTCTCTGCGCGGAGAATGACCCCAAGAATATACCTCGAGAGCGTGTCTTCCCTCAACGGGACAGTATCGATCGTCCTTTTCATTCTTGCTTTCACCAAAATTCTGAACGCACGAACAAACCTCAAGCTGGACGCACAACATTTTCAAGTCAAAGCGACTCGGGAGTAATTTTTTTTGAGGTAGAGAACGAAGGAGCGGTAACGTGCTATGCTCTTCAGGTCAGGCATACGTGTTTGCATGCGAAAGCCTTTTGACCATTGATGCTTATACATATTGAAGTTGACCTGCCGTGTTCCGAGAAGTTTCTGACTTCCGAAACGAAAACGACGCCAAAACCCACGCCTCAACGAAATCGGGAGCAATCTTGGGCAGGTACGGGTCCGACATTCGGGAGAACACCCGTAGCCTTTGAGAAATCAACAAGTTGAAAGCCAGTACGCAGCAGTGCACGTACTTACAAATTGTAGTTGCCGAATCACTCGTGTCACAGAAAATCAATTTCCAGAGGGGCATCCGACAGGCGGGAAAGCAAGCCCATGTGGTGCAGTGCCAGGTGCATGAGTTCTGGAGGAAAAGATTGGCCAAGGTCCTGGCAAAAGGAATTCGAAGGATTTGGGATCTTCTCCATGGCGAACAAGGGCGAACATTCGTGTTTAAGGCTAGTCCAGAAAAGGCATAAATAACAGGTCATACTATAACACCATTATTTTTGTTCAAGCTGTTCGTTTGTGCAAATTTAGTATGACCGTATATTTGTTACAATTTTAGCTGCTACAGTCCACGGGCCTGAGTCTGCGAGAGAATTCCTTGTTCAAGGAGTGTTCTAGCTTGATGTAAACACCTTAGCTTAAAAAATGATACCTCCGCCTGTTTGAAGGGATCAGTGCCCATTGTGTCCAGAAACCGGAATAATCACTCACCATCAACGACAATATCCACACCATTGATATACCTTCCCGCCTGTTTGCTGCAGAGTAAGATCACAGCGCCACTTAGTTCCTCGACATCACCCATTCGGCCCATGGGGTTTCGATCGGCCCATATTGCCCGGCTGGCAGCGAGACCAGCACCTTCGTTGAGGATAGTGTCCATGTATCCAGGAGAAAGAGAGTTAACACGGATACCAAAGGATGACCATTCGGCTGTAGACAATGGAACAAGGGACAAATATTCAACAACGAAAAGAGAATTTCAGGAGAGAGAGCAGACCAGCTAAAGAACGAGTAAGCTGGAGCACAGCAGCTTTGGAAGTATTGTAAGCGATTTGGGGCTGAGGGAAATTGACTCGATGTCCGGAGATGGATGCCGTGAAGAGGATGCTACCGCCTGATTTTTGAGCTATCATTTTCCTGATAGGATGAATCGGCAAGGAGGAAGGAACGCCAGAAAAGACAACCTACTTCCCAACGGCCTGCGCGCAAAACCAACTCCCAGTAACATTCACGTCCATCACCCGTTTCCAATCATCTGCCTTGAGCTCATGCGCATGCTCACATCCCACTACACCAGCGAAACACAGTAGCATATTAACCACACCAAAGTCTGCGATCACAAGATCGACAGTTTTGTTGACCAGCTCTTCGTCCCTCACGTCCACATTATACGTGGCGATCTTGGCTTGGGGAAAATCCTGCCTCAGATCATTGATGGCGGGGGTGGACGTAGCATACGACACGGGAACATCAAATATGGCTATTCCTGATGCTCCGTGTTCGAGGAGAGCCCGGATAGCAGACAAGCCAATGCCGCCTGCACCAGTGACAACGGCGTTGCCCTCGATGGCAAAACGTCGTCGAGCTCGTTCGCTGGGTGCGAAATTCTCTTTTGGCAAAGGAAGTGGCGCAGTCAGTGGGTTTGATGCTTGCGAAAGTGTCATTTGCGCTAAGATGCGTTTCGTCAGGTCGTTTCGAGCATCGGGGTTGGTAATGCTGGCCATTTGTGAAAAGGTTTATAGAGGAGATAGATGTAAGAACGCCTTATCCGGAGTTATCGAAACATCAGGAATTCGAGCTGACGTTAAACTGGACGCAGATAGCTGCAATTGGTTGCCGAATGATAGTCGATCATCAGAAAAGCCTCTAGAAATTCGACTGCGAGAGAGTTGAAGCGTTGACAGTGCTCAACCCTAAGCGCTGGCACACATTTTGGGCGCTTATAGACGCTTGCTTCTCACCATGAGGGGTTCCCCGAGAGAAATAGCTCTCCCGAGGCTTGGTGACGGCTCATGGTCTTACACGCTTATACCAGAGCCATATATCAGCACCGAACTTGCACGTCAATCTGGTGCTCGAGCACACGGAACCACGCACTGTGTTTCATTCCAGCCGAACGGACTTGAAGAAAACTGGAATCAAGATAGGTATGTCGTCCATGAATATACCTTGCCGAATCGATCGGTATGGAAGCTTCGTGCTATCTTTGATGGTGAGCCAAATTTCTTTGGAATCTAGGTCGGCTACACTAGCAAATTAAATCGAAATCATCACTTACAATGCTACTCAATACTAGGACATATGGGACACGATGCAGTAGACCATGTCGCCGAACACCTATCAGCAAAGGTCCAAGATCGTCTCAATAACGCTTTCCCCAAGCTAGATTCTGACTCAGTGTCCTCCCTACTTGCAGAAGTCATCACAGCCTTTGACGATTCTCTGCTAATTGATATGCTCTCCGGCATACCTTCCGAAAGCCAATTATCCTCCCTTACAGAATACGAGGTCCAAAATATCATCGGCGATGATTACCGTAGTAAGGTCTTGCGCTCCATGCAAGGAACTACTGTGATTATTGCTCTGACAAATTCTGATAATGAAGATCTTTGGGTAGCCAGTTTAGGCAATAGTTATGCTGGTAAGTGCATCGCATTTATCTTAGACTTGTTCACCAATAAATCAGGATAATAAAAACCAGATACTTCTTTGCAGTTCTGGGAATACAGTCTGACGATCGACGGGAATTAATGTTTCTAAGCTCTTATCACAACGGTCTGAATCCTCGAGAAAGAGAGCGGCTGATACGAGGACATCCAAATGAACCAGAAGTTTTGTCTCGAAATCGCGTTTTGGGAGGTCTTGCGGTGACTTAATCCCCCCAGCGTCTACGTCTAGCTCAAGATTTAATCATGCTACCTACGATAGCTCTTGGAGACTACCCATACAAACTGCCCTCAATCTACACCGATCGAGTTTTCCTACACGCTTCGCAGTCTCGGAATCAGAGAGAATTAATCAACTCCGTCAGCTACCGAAATCTAACACCACCATACGTTCCAGACGTGGAATACGTCGATCTCAAGTCAAAGAGACTTGGCAATTCACTGCCTGGACTACATACCGACAAACGGGGGAATGATACCACCCTTCGTATGTGTCTCTTGATGTGTACCGATGGCTTGGTCGATTTATACGAAGACGAATTGGAGACCGAAGAGCCTCTTGATATTTTTCAAAGATGTATGGATGTCGCATGGGCTGTGCCAACCGCCAGGTATTGCGATTCGTCAACAACAGATCATTGCGACAATGTCGCGCTATCAGTCCTCCAAAATGCATTAGGAGGAACAGACATTGAGAAGGTATCTGCTATGATGACGGTAGAAATGCAGGAGAAGTGGATGGATGATACTACAATCTTGTTTGAATTTCTATGAGGATTTGAACCAATGTTGGGAATTCAACAAAATGACACACTGACAACAAGATGTTTTGATAAATTACTAGATACCGAGCTCAACCTTGAGACTTCACGTGTCCATCTTCAAATTCCTCTTCCAAACCTCTTCCAAACCTTCCATCCGCACTGTAGCATGATTTCTCCATCTGAGAGCCAATAGTGCCCAAGGATAACACCTCAAGACGGCCTGAAAGTCGCAGTCTCCTCTGAAATGGAACATTGAGGGTCGGAACTTATCGCGATTCTCTTTCTGGGCTGTCTGAGTTTAAGACTTGGAGGATGTTGGAGAAGGCGTGAGTCCGTCCATTGAAATTCCATGATCGGTAAGATGAAGATGGCAGGGTATGTGATTTAGATGGTAGCACATAATGGTACACATTAGGACCTTCAATAAATATAAGCCTCGGTCGAAAGAAAACGTAACACAGACGCACCGTTTCCGAGGTATTGTACACTACTGACGGTTGTCTGAACCGGTTGTAGGTCATCAAGCCGCTGTCTCTCCACTAGCACTCCACCACCACCATATCTTGCCCATTATCCACAGCGACAAAAACGCTCCTACAACGTACATCGCCACGCGCCAGCTTTTGACACCGCCTGTCGTTAGCCCAAACGCATGAGCTGCTCTTCTCGATGATTGGGTGAGGGAATTGGCAAAAGAGGTGAAGGTATTTGATGTATCGTCAAGCATGAGGTTTTGTCGTTCGACGTCGTCGTGGATGTCTGTTGTTACCTGAATGGTCGGTTAGGAGAGTTTATATCGAGTTATTTGCTCGGACTCACCCCTCTGAGCGTCCTTATCTTTGAATGCAGATCGTCTAGTCGTTGATCATTTTGTCGTTCATACGTGTCTTCGACGCGGTCGCGGGAGGTAGACATTTCCAATGGGGTCAGAGGGAATAGAACGATTCGTCATCGCACAGCGCCGTTGCACTGCTCACACGGTCACATGGCTCCTTCCTCGGGAACGCTTGTTTTATTATTCGAGTGGAATAAACGAGCATGATGTTGTCGTGCAAAAGACTGCAAATAAAATGTAACAGATACTAACTTGACAGAGGTAATAACTTGAATCGCATGCGCTTACAAAATGATTGTTCAAGTGCATAACAAAGGAGAGAAATAATGAAAAGCATTCCGGCCAAATTCTTCAGACTGTTTCTGATAATATTTCCTAGCAAAAAAGTGCCAAACGGATGGGTTCAACAGTCCATCCCACTGAGCCCACGATTCTTGTTCCACATCATCAATAGGGTAGTCCATGAAATGTACAACAAAGCTGTATATTGTTTCAAGAAGCTCCCTTGTGAGAGGCTTCCGATCTTCACGAATCACAATACACTCAAATATTGATGAGTTAAGCTGAATGTCGGGAAGGCAAAACGGACATACTTCTCCAGGGTGATCAGTCAGCCTCCATCTGTAACAGTGGGTGGATGCCGGATGGAACATTGAGGTAGTAAGTAGAGATTGCGTAGAGAAGATGAAAAGAATACACACCGTGCTGGAGCAAGACCATTCGATGGATCAACTCTCAATTTCACCGCTATCTCATTAGGTCCAGCGGTGGAGCTTTCACGCATCACGCTGGTGCGGTAGATTCTCAATGGTATTCCAATTCTCTGCGTAAGAGGACACAATTCGCCTCTCTCGAAAATCGGATGGGTCGTAGAGCGGCCAGGGTCAATCCGACATAACTCATGCCGGAAATAATCAGCAGGAGGACCGATTCTGGGAGGGTTATTCCAATTCTGAATGATTTTGATACCCCAAACCTCCTTCAGGCTTAATGGTCTGCACATTGGTCGGTGTACAGGTGAATGCCTAGTCAGACATTGCGAACACTGTACGAGTATCAGTCATATGAACGAGCTTTGCCAGGCGAATGTAATGATAGCCTACGCAGTAAAAGACTGATCCACATCCGCACGTTAAATATCGACGGGAGGGGTCACGGGAAATGCACCTGGCACAATAAGGAGCTAATGTGTGGTTAACGTTAGCAGGCATGATGGGAATGGGGGAGGATAAAGGCGCACCATTTATGTAGAATGAAATGAATATACCGAGCTTGCTGAAGCGTGTGAATTGAAGTTCACGACACTCACCCCAATGTAGAGTGAGACTCACGTACGCCGTGAGCACAATGAAGTCAAAGAAGATGATAGACTTCATTAAATCCTATTTGCGCAAAGGTTGTTGTATGAAGATGTCCACGAAAACGTATAAAGGTATCAGTCCAACGCTGATTGGGCTTTTGAAGCAGCCTAGAAGACCATATTGAAGGTTGTATAATCCTCTTACCTAGCCTGATATCAGCACGGCCTGGTGTAACACGGGGTTGACGTTGAGCACTGCAGTCACTCAAAGATAATGATACGTGCGTGCTGAAGAAATGAATCCTGACTCTTCCTGTATGTCCAAGTAGTACCCGTTTACGCAAATTTGAAGCTAGTTTTTGATTTCTCGGCTCAAATATTTGCGCAGAGCAGCACTTGGGAGACACTGTTAGCATTATTAATATAAGCAGACTCTGTAGAAGGTTCGATGGCCGGCCCGGTATTTCCTCTTCGTCCACATTCGTCCACCCTCACCAGGCCAACTACGTATACTCCGGCTAACACATCTACATACAGTACTCTTGGAACGCGCAATCCGTCAATTCTTTACTCGAAAAATAAACATGAACGCGAACAAGGAAGCTGAACCTCAACCTGACAGACCAAAGCCGCAGTTTCCGAGAATACAAGACCAGAAACTCGAAGGAATGCGAAAGAGGCCATTTTACATCATTGGCACAGATTTTAAAATGATGCAGAAGCACTCTTGGAGAAATTTAGTGAGCCTTCATGAGTTGCTCGCACGCGAGATTCAAATTAATCTTATGATTTTTTTTGGTGTAGGGTTTGGGCGTCACTGGTGTTGTGGTTTTTTCCTCCTTTGCTATATATGCATCGAACAAATACCTCGAAGAAAGACGAAAGAGAGACACGGAAATATATGATGGAGGTCAGTGTAGCGTCTACGTGTCTTTGCCGTTATCATCGATTGGTTCATCCTATCACCTTCTTCGAAATTGCACCTAGTAACATTTCATACGTTCACAGTGATAGCTCGTCAAAAATTTCCGTCTCCCTCGTCGGAATCAAAATTATGAAAGTCGACTTTCGATTCCGAGAAGGTAATAGTCATACGGTCTGAGACACCCCAATGCCATATAAAAGCGCCCAAATTGGGGAGGAGTCAACCACCACCCTTGCAGCTATTCACGGACTTGTTCGATAGAATGTCCGCTTCATCTCCTGTTCGCGGAAATACCACTGGAAGTTCAGAACCTTCGAAACTGCATCCTAGAACTGGCCGGGTGTGTATCATCAATGTGCTGTATATATCACCAACATTAGGCTAACTATACTCGCCTTTAGAATACTGCCATCGCTATGGTCTTTTTGGTGTCTGGCTTTGCCGGATTCTTTTTCAGTATGAAATTTCGCGACGAGAAGAGAACGCAGAATGGTAATATGCACCAATGTGAGTTAACCGTGCGCTCATACTTTCCTGTATAACCCTATTCCCCAGATGAGCACACCATCTCCAAACGCCCTGGCGAATATCACCTGCATGAATCCGATTCCTCGATTACGAAGGCAGTCAAGCTTCCTGTTTACACGCACGAAGCCCAGCATCACGCTCGTACTCCCGGGTGGAACACCTCGTCCGACGGCGTTGCTCACTCACACCACATCCATCAACCTGCGCCACAGAGAGAGAAAGGAGATGGAAGTGGAAATGTATACACGAAGAAAGTGTAAATCGCCTTTTGAAACCATGCCATTGTGGTCAGTCATGTTTATCCTACATGCCACGGACTCGTTCATAAGATATAGTGCAGTTCATACATATATATCTGTGAAATAGCACATGATGTATCATATACAATAATTCAAGTACTTATGATGATGTTCCGAACGCCAACTTAATTTCTGGACAGTCATTCGTGCATTCACAATACGGTCAATTGTTTGCACCATCGGTACACGCTGTCAAACGATCCAACCTCTGCTGCAACAACCTACTTGTAAACTTTCATTATAGCTTGCCAATTCGTCTTCGAACAGGTTCCCAATCCATCCGTTCCACCTGTGAAATAAACATAAGAGCAAGCGGAAACTCAAACCAGAATTTTAAGCGCTCACCACCTCCGGAGTCAAATCGCGAATGCTAGCAGCTCCCAGAAGTCGCATAGATATTGTGATTTCGCGGTGGAGAATGTCTAGCAGTCTGATTACACCGGCTTCACCGTATGCCTAAGAAAAAGTGGTCATTATTCGACGGAAGCCCGTAAAATATTCCACGAATCTGGAAGCGTACACTTAGAGCGTAGAGGAAGGGTCGTCCGAGTCCGACAGCTTTAGCTCCTAAGCAAATAGCCTTGACCACATCTAAGTTCGAAGAAAGTACATCAGCAGAAAAAACAGGCGACGAAGATCTTCACCTGTTCCTCGTCGTATCCCACCTTGTGACAATTCTTCAGGTGAGCTTCTTCCCATATAGGAACAGCCAAAAAAGATCATACCATCGATATACACTATGTACCCCCGACAACGGATCAGAACCAAAAACATTCTGTGATATGGGAATCACTGACCTTCGAGTTTATCAAAGACATCAGGTCGTTGCTGACGAATTCTATACAAAACCTCGAGGGGAGGCAGGGAGCTATGGAATAGATTGCGGACTATTGAGATGTCGCACAGTTGCGGCTTCGAAGCCAATTATACGTACGATTCTAACTGCCGACCTTTTTAGGAGTCAGAATGTACTGAATATATTTGACCAATTCATACCTCCGTGATTTGACAGAAGGATACCTTCAACTCCTGCCTCAGCAGCTAAGACTGCATCCTAAAGGGCTTTGTAAGCTGCGAATAGGTGAGGTCAACACACAACATACCTTTACGCATTGGATACCTAGCCAACAAGCATCAGTAAAGTTACGACTACGATACATTTGGAAACGAACCTTTCAAGACAATAGGCAGTTTGGTAATGCTACGTAGCCAGGGTATAGTCTCCTTCCAGCTCAGGTCTGGGTCAAACACATTCCTGCGATTCACAGCACTGGACCCGAAAAGATTCGTCGTCGCTTCTAGATCCCCTTCAACGTAATATTGAGTTTTCCCTTCCTGTTCCTCCATGACCCACAGGCTCCTTACATCTTTCTCTCGATTACCAACAACTACCGCATCCACAGTGAGAAAAATCGCTTTATACCCCAATTCCTCAGCTTCTCGTACCACTTTAGCTGTTGCAGCCGTGTCGGTAAGTTTGTAAAGTTGGAAAAAGAGCGTTTGGGAGGGAAGCATTGCGGCAGCTATCTGTGCTCGAGGGATAGAAGCGAAGGTGCAGACCATTTGAACGATGCCGGCGTTTCCGCACGCGCGTGTGATGTTGAGCTCACCTGTGATGTACCAGCGAGATCAGCGATGGAATAGACTGCTGCGAGTGATCAAGAACCTTCTGGGTGACCAAGAATCGCCTGAGCAGCTCCCGAAACGAACACAGGGAGTGAGGAATCGTATCCCAATATCTTTGTAGAGGGATCGCACCTCGAGACTGGTCGCCCCACTCGGGCGTGGAAGAAAAACCTATCAAACGCCCTGGCATTCTCTCGAAGTGCTGTGAATGAAGAAGAGCTATAGGCTCCCGGTGCCAACGCCAAAAGGTACTCACAAAATTCGTCGTCAGTCCCTGCTGAATAGAAAGCTTGAACAGGGTACGGAAGCACTCTTTTTGCAGTATCCTGACAAACCGACAATCATGAATCAATGACTAAGGATGGACAATGAGTTCGAAGAAGGGCTATTGCGTACCTCCATATCAGCGAAGTTCAGTACACGGTTCAAGGGTGGTCTACGTTTCTTTTCTCGTTCAACCCTCATCTCATCTTGCGTTTGTTCTACGGGGACGCGATCCTTCCTATCAGTAGTAATTGTGGTCGCGATCAGCGGCCCAAGGCATTGAGAGGGTGAAAGATTCTTTTGGATTGTATCTGGTGGGTGTATTGGGTCATATGCAGTCGTTGCATCACCTCCAGCGTATTTCAAAATGATACTGGGGCCTCCAGGGTGTATCTGCATTCCGGGATTATAAGAAATCGTCAACTTGAAGTACGAGCGAAGAGACGGAACGCACCGACAGGAACTCAGTTACATCGTAAACTTTATTCTTAATGATCACCCAGCAAGAGCTAGACATTTGGGAAGAAAAACGAGTAGATCATCAAGATGAAAATTGTTTGGAGTGTATAGACCGACCTTGCATCGTTGTGCTTTGCGATCTCTTCTGTCGTGCAATCCATGTCAAACATTGCTTTTGGGAAAGGAGGTATTTATAGCCCCAAATGCTCAGCTGAAATTGCCGTATGAATGGTCACGGTTCACATGAACAAGTGCAGGCGACACGCTGTAGCCCATGGCAATATGCAATAGGACATATGCATGAAACCAACCACAACGGCGCGCACGCATTCGGACGGTGAGCCCTATTCTCTAGATCTTGCACGAGCACCTTGATTTCTAACCGATATATACTGAACGTTGCGGGGAGTTGCGGAGTCGGTGGACTGTAAAGAAGTCATTTCGACTATATTCTTTACCACCTGACTCAGTGACTGGTCACTAGCACCACATTCAGTCGTTACATTTATTGAAAAATGCCACCTTTCCAGCCAAAAATACCTGTCGCGAGCTTGTCCATCAAGGTTATCGAGACGCTGTATAACACGAACAGCCCAGACCAATAGAGGTAACTCGGAATGGGAGGTGGACCTGATCACCACTGAAATTAGCTGGTCTGGACGAGTTGGGCAGCGAGCGGCGGAGAAAACGCTGGGTTATCAGATTTGGACTAGAATATCATGTTGAACGCGTTGGACGTCTATGAGCGCCCACTGTGACAAGCGCTCTGAGATCTTTCGACTAGAATTTCTTAAGGTTTCATTAGCTCTATATAATCTAACTCAAAGCTCCTTGTTCGCTTCCTTTCACTGTCATGACCATGGCTACGTGGCTGACTGCATTCGCGCGCTCATCTGAGTCCTTAGCTTAATGGAACACTCGTCGACCGTAGAGCAGAAACTGTTTCGAGATCCTTGGATTCTGCTCATTCTGAATTACAAGACTGGTCGAATGACTATGAATACTGGGACCTGAACAAACCATCTGCCGATAACTCTACCGCAATCCTCGTGTTCTCGACTGCCAGTTCTCTACTACAACTTTCCATCCCTAATCCACGGTTTCGAAACGGTCAGCATTATACGTGCTACTTCCTGTATTTTTCCGACCTTAACTCTACAGGGCACACTATTATTCCCGGGATCCGAATATTCGGTGGAGCTGAAAACTGTTGGCTCCATAACTTTGTGGTTGACCGTCCTCTTCGGGTGCTTTACATTGATGGATCTGGTACAGCGCTAGCGGCATTCCCCCAGGGCTCAGTGGATGGTCAGGATATCTTCGCTTGGGGCGAAATCAAGCCCAACATGGCACTAAACGAAGGATTGAGGATTCACAAAAGTGGGCGTCGAAACTGGGATTGGGATGGGTTCAAAGGCAAGTTTTCCAACTGGTAAGTATCACGGCTCTGATTTATATTTTCAGGACCGGCATATTTTAGTGAGTAAGGATACTAGGAATCCTAGAGTATGGATATCCTCAGCTCGAATGTTTTTCAGCGAGATAATGCTCTGCGATTTTGGATCGGTGAGGCTCGTCTCTTCTCAGCATAATCAACGCCGCCGACTTCAACATACATGCCAGCGCCCTCGGGCCCTTTGAAGATGCCATCATATACGGTGTTTATAACGATTTAATTCAAACACTAAAACTCCTGGGTCCTTTCGACTATTATCCTGGCTAAAGTTATGTTCAGCTCGACCTGACGCATTTGGTGTCGTTCTACGACACAACACTAGCTCCGCCGTTGATTCATGTTCGTTTTGGCAGACCTAGATTGGCCCATCGTTTACTCGGTATTGATGCGGATGATATTGTGCGGGTGAGGAAGTACTTGGAGGAGCAAATCACAGAAACACCATGGTCCTCTTCGCGGCCTGAAACCGTCGAACACGGTATCGACTGGCCTGCTTACCTACATTCCATCATCAACCTATACGGAAAACCCCGCGAAGACATTTGGGTTATCATTAACTCTACCTGGCCCCAGTCCGATGTTCAACCAAACAATCAGGATACTCAAGTAAAGTCAGCTTTCCGACTGATTAAGTACACTGTTCAGCGATTCATCTTGTACTCTATATCTCCTACCGGGAACGCTTCCGATTTTGCTCGGGCTTCTCCCGTTTACAAAGAATGTGCATTGACCCCCACTTCGTCCATCTCAACCATGTCACGTACAAAGTCGGAAGCTCTTCTACGTAATGCGGTGGAACGAACGACGTGCGAACTATGCCGAGTTTTGACTAAGATGTGGGCCATGGGCGTTCATGAGGGGTTAAGTTCCCTTTTTGACTCCAATGTAATCCGCACATCCTCTTGTACGGAATACAGTTTTGGATGCCTGGACACTCGAGCTAGGGGATTTGATACAATGGCTTGACCGGAATTTAGATTAGGTGCAAACCTGCATGCGATGAACAGGTGATTGTTTTGATCTCTATGTTCTAGGAACTGTGTTACATCCCAATTTTCCCTTTTAGCGTAGGAGGCGTCTCGCTGCCAGTTTGGCGTGAAGAAGACCCAAAACCTCGGTGCTTAAAGACTGTACCTCCCTATATCTATGTCGATGATTACTAGCTCAAGATATATACCCAATGGTAAGTCAGACCTTGCTCATTTTCTAGAACCTTAGTAAGTCAATGTTTTCCGGACCCCTCGAAAGGTCTAAGGGTAAATAGCAATCACTGTGAAATATGAATCTGTGTTCCTCTTAGTCCAACTTCTCCTTGCCGCCTTACAAAAACTGGTTATGCTGTTCTTATGTATTCTTACAGCCGAGGCTTTGAACAAAATCTTCCAAACCCACGACTTTGACATAGTACCGGCAGCTGTGAAGTTGAGCCCGGGATATATTGGTATTGGCAATATGGCTCAAGGCCTCGAGTAAGGTTACTAACTATGACGGGGGCTTCTTGTCCTGAAAAGGCCTTCAGTATTACTCACTCAACTTAGAACTTTTCGACATCTTATTTCAGCGCTCCCGCTTCCTGGTATGCTGTCCACCTTACTACCTTCATACCGCACGTTCCCGGGTAGATCTCCTATGTCGATGTCCTGCTCACAGATGCCGTTGTTTTTGGAGGCCTGAAACTACAGATACGCTTTACCGACTGCTATACAGTATACTGTGGGACAATGTTGATCTCGGCAGTCTATTTCTGTCGAAATGGGTTCGACCGATTCGGAATAAGCACCCAAGTAGATGCCGACGAATTATCGTCGCCCGGCCACCATCCTCCAGGTTACTCTCTACTGGCGCCGTGTAATTATCTAATTTATCCCAATTAGTGTCCATGCTATATCACTGGCTACCGATTCACCCACCGAAAATATCTCCTTGGGTGACTTCAGAAGCACCTTCTTAATTCAGAATCTAAGTGCCCCTTGGGCATAGGGGCTTCCTCATGCTCGTAGAAACCGTTAGTAAGTATTTGACCTCCTCCTGTTGGAAATTCAAGTACATTTTGAGTGTTCCAGACGTCTTATCTTCATTCGGGAAGCACTGACCTCAATCCATTGCTCCCGTATAGCCCCGACTAGCTCGATATGTTCTCGTTACTTATGTGATGAAGACATACCTGGTGCCACTGAGCATAAACTCACTTGAGGTATGTGAGGCTCCACTTGGAAGTTACGCAGTAAAGCCAAAGCAGACTAGCCAGTCATCGCTGCTATAAAGCGCCTCTCTTACCTGAAGACTGCATATCATAGAACCTCATGCCTCTCTTCGACACATACGATATTATTTTCGCTGGAGGTTCGCAATCCTTCAACGTGTATCTTTGTTTAAGCGATGTTGCTCATATCTCCCTGTACAGGTGGTACTGCCGCCTGTATCATCGCTGGTCGTCTTGCTCAAGCCGATTCATCGTTGAAAATTTTGGTATATCTCCGAGTTTCCTAGATGTGGACTCTCGCCTCAACTGTGTTCAGGTTATAGAAGCAGGCCCGCATAGTTTTAACTTGCACAATCACGTTCAGCCCGCTAGATACCTCAACAGCCTTGTTCAAGGTCATACTGTTACACTACACAACAGTATCCACAGCGAGGCGCTAGGTGGAAGATCCGTCTCCGTTCCCTCTGGATGCTGCGTGGGTGGTGGGTCTGCTGTGAACTGTGAGTGGTGATGTCACAATTCAATCTTCCTCATCGATTAACCAATCCTAGTCATGATTTATACCCGTGCTGCTGCATCTGACTACGACGACTGGGAAAAACTAGGTAATTCTGGTTGGGGATCAAATTCACTTATCCCTCTAGCCAGAAAAGTAAGTGTTCGAATGATTAGCAGCCGCACATCTTTCTGACCACCTTCCAACCAGGTTGAAACCTACCAAGTTCCTTCTGACAACGCGTCAGCGCACGGGTCCACGGGTCCCATCAAAGTCTCTCATGGAGGACACGACACCAACATTGGCAAAGAGTTCTTAACTGCGGCGCAATACGATAAAGACAGAAAAACTTCGCCCTCCGCTGATATCAACGATTTTCAAACAACGAATGTATATGGGGTATGTCTGTTCGCTTCCTACAATTCGCTTCGTTGACAAAGATCGCACCTTTTCAGCCTTGGCACAAGTAGGTGATAATGTATCCCCATTTTCTGATCAACTAAACCACTTCGTGCTAGATATATTGACTCAAATACTGGAAAACGTTCTGACGTTGCGCATCATTTTCTGTATAATCTTCCAAACTTTAGCTTGGACTCCAACGAAAGCAATAACTTGCATGTCTTGACCAACCGGCGAGTGGTCAAAGTGATCTTCAAGTATATCAAGTCCATTAGCTTATCAATTTCACTTGTTCAAGTGAACGCCTTTTATTTCCAGAGATAATCGTGCAATCGGTGTTGAGTATGTTGCTCGTGAGGATTTGAATGTAGAGTCTCGATTGCCGCCTCGAATCGCATATGCTTCCCGCCTAGTTGTACTTGCTAGTGGAGCTTTCGGGTCGCCCGCAATTTTGGAACGGTGAGCTGAAACACATTACACAAACATATGTATAATTTACTCACTCGAATTTTTCCCGCTGCCTTCCTATTTTCTGCTCTTATTCGGTTCGCGGCCTCTATGCAGTTCTGGAATCGGGTCTGCACGTTATTTAGCAGACGCGGATATTCGTCAGATAGTTGATCTGCCAGGTGTGGGAGAGAATTACAACGGTGACTCCTCTTTGAGATCGTGTCACAGAACCTATGTGATATTTGCACAGATCATACCCTCTGTGTTACCCCATATCTCGCCTCAGAAGACTCCGACTGTCTAGACGATATATTCAATGGAGATGAAGAAGCTATCGAACGTAAAACTTGTTCTAGTCAATGTTGACCACTGCTGACTGGCAATTCACCATCAAAGCCCATCTCAAGAAATGGCAAGAGGAAGGCTCAGGGCTTTTGGCACACAAGTGAGCTGAATTTTGTTTTGATGTCAATTATGATGCTGAATGTGTTGTTTCAAGTTCCGTAGATGCGGGGGTCAAGTTACGGCCTATGCCAGAAGAGCTTGAAGAACTTGGGCCCTCTTTCAGACAGATATGGGAAGAGTTTTATGTCGGGGCACCAGACAAGCCAGTCGCATGCTTGGTTCCAACTGCGGGGTTAGAACATTTCTCTCGTTCAATTTGGAAATCAAGTTTTGATTGGCTTTCTACTATGCAGGGATGTCCAAAATTCTGCTCCACCGGGTTTGAAGACATTTGGAATAATCTTTTTTATGGTCAGTTCTCTATAGCCATTCATTCGACCACAATTTAAACCCAGTTTATTTGGAGGCGTACCCCCGGGCTACAGGCTACACCCATATCTCTTCTCCTACAAATCCTTGGGCTCCTTTAAGGTTCGATCCCAAGTTCCTAGAAGAGTACGTATAATATCTTGTTGGATGTCTATTTTCTTGGCCCGTCCGACTGAACTCTTTCTGTTCTTAGTCCTGCGGATCTCTCGGTCCTTCGATGGTCCTACAAGCATGCTCGTGAACTTGCTCGCCGGATGAAATCATTCAGAGGAGAAATTCCTGCTAGGCATCCCAAGTTTTGTTCTAATTCTTCACTTTCTGGTGTCAGCAATGGTACCCCATGCACTATGTCCTGCAATGGTACTTTATACGCTGTACCTACCAAAAGCACGGCATCCTTAGTCCCTTCTGCCTCTGGACCATTTGCCATTGATTCCCCGAAAATTGTTTATTCAAAGGAAGATGATAGAGCCATAGATGAGTACATTAGAGCCACCGGTGAGAGGGATGCGGATCTTTCATTTTCTATCTACTGAAATGCTTTTCGTCTGCCCTAATTAGTGGGTACGACTTGGCATTCGGTGGGTGGTAATCCAACCTACTCCCGATCTCTTTGCTCATCATCTTCTCTTGTACTCAGCTTGGCACATGCGCAATGAAACTTCGAGAAGCCGGCGGAGTTGTCGATCCTCGGCTCAACGTGTACGGAGTGGAGAACCTGAAAGTAGCGGGTGGGTCATACTAGTTGATCCTTGAGATTCCATTGCTCATTGTTCGCAGACATGAGCATTGCTCCACTTAACGTCGGAGCGAATACCAACAATACTGCACTTGTCATTGGGTATGTGTATACTACGATTGAAAGATGGGAGCTCTGCATTAACAGAGGTCTTCAGAGAAAAGGCCTTTCTCCTCATTGCAGAAGATTTGGGTATCCCACTTGAAAGTGAATCAATCAGCCAAAGTCTGAAGAATTTGAGTCTCTGTGCTCATTTGAAAGGTAACTGACTACTTAGGAAGAGGTGTAGTCGTAAGTTAGCACGATACGAAAAATAGAGTTTGGAATGGAAGGGCCTCCGTACGCGATGCTGGTTCAAGTTGTTTGTAAGGGCTTGATAAACACCGCACGGTGGGTTATAAGTCTATACTGGAAGGCATGTCTGGAAGACACGTAAGGGAAAGTAGGATATTGGCCATGGACGATGAAGCAGTATGCGCAATGATTATTATCGTTTTTCTCAGAGTGTGAAGCCTAGATACAATTTCACAATGTCGTCGCACTCCTGTCCAGTTTGCCTTTGCCTTTTAGCAAATTATACCCGGTCTTGGAAATTTTTGAGTGATGCCGGGATTGCGGTCGTTCCCTGTTACAGCTACAGAGCTGATGTGGTTGTGGCTGCAATCAAAGCAGAAACGCGAATGAAGCGTTATGTGCCAGAGCTGTCCTTCGATGTGATTCGCAGAATCACAAGAGGTGGTTGCTCTGTTGCACTGTGCAAGATGATAACGCGAATTCAAAGTGTCGAAGCTGGAAAATCAAGCTTTCGAGGTAGTACTTGATTTCGAACTATTTTGAGGCCTACGAGCGAGTTCTACAAGTTGTGTTTAATGCGTAGGTCCACTTTTTGACAGCAATTTGGAGACTCGCCTGCTTCGTAGCTCTCCAGATCTGCTTTCCTCCGCCCGTCAACATGTTTCTTCGAAGCGTACAACGCAAACGCAGCGACGAACATTGCTCCTGTAAAGCCCAAAGCCTGATAGAATCAATCAGAAACGAATTTGAAATGATGAGCAATCACTGTATACCATGTTACGAAAAGTATTCTTGGAAGTTTTTGCGTATTGCGCGCCCATGTCGTTCAGGAGCGGTGGGGGTCAATCAGAGGTCACCGGTAAAGTCGGACCGGGGCTTTTTCTTTCTCCTCGAACCACTTTGTCGATTTCGTGCGTGTCCTCAAGGCCTCATTGCCTGGTAAATTTGGGATATACGTTGGCATACATGAATATCCACTATCTTCAAAATTATCAAGATGAATTCTTTCCCAACAAGAGTACTCTTGCAGCCCATCGTTTTTAGGGAGGGATCGAGGCTACGCAAGGAAAAACTTTTGGTAAAGCTGAAGATGCATTCAGAGTGCAAAAGCCCTTCTATTTTCCTGTCACTATCTGTAACGCTCCCGAACATCATGTACTATTCCCTTCTTGAATCTATCCGCAGAAGTGGCATGCAAGTGTATACAAGCAATCCCCGGGTAGGCGAATACTCCCCACGCTTGGTATCACCTGTTTTCGCCGCCAACCAAAACGTGTGTACATCAAGGTCAGCCTACTGTAAAGTTCAAAATTACTGAGGAGTCAATGGTCCCTTTCAGGTAAGAATCCCCTTCTCCTTGGATGTTGTCAGGATGGCTTAATTTATCACAGAGGTACCAGAACTAACACCATTGAAATTATTGACCAAAGCTGACGTCTGCTCAGAAACGCGGCAAGGACCACCCCGTAGGACTCCTACCTTTGCAGATCCGGCCCTTTCTTCATGAATCGGCAGGAAATCATCATTTCCTTTGTTCGAACATATTGACCGTCTCCGTCGACTGAACAAATGGGCAGCTCGACTACATGCCGCAAATCCCATGTAACAAACTGTCTCCGTCGACTGAACAAATAGGCAGCTCGACTACATACCACAAATCCCATGGAACAAACATCGATTCAATAATGATGCTTATGGAAGTGGAAATGTATACTGTGTTTCCTCTGACTAGCTATTTAGGGTCTGGGTGAGTGTTCCATCTAGTCTTTCAACTATACTTCAAGGGGGGGAATGGAGAGTTGGATATGTGTTAGATTTATACAAGTGTCTGATATGTTATTGTCAAATGTGTGGAGAAAGCTAATGATACCTTTTCCGTCCTATGCGAATATGTTGATACGAACAGCATGATCAATGATCTTCAGTGAAGTTGAATAGTCGTAAGTTAAGCCCAATGGTCCAACAAAAAGTGGTAAAACACAGGAAAAAATGTTGTCGAAGGTCCAACCAGGACTCGAACCTGGGTTACGGGAAGTCAAATAATCAGAATCCCGGGTGATAACCTCTACACTACTGAACCTTGGGTTGAAAACTCATGCAATTCTCCGAAACGCCTATTTGGAACGCTAAGTAGTCGGTCTGCACGTGTACGTTCGCAACTTTACACTGTACAGAACTTTACTCACCACATACAACATCGAATCTTAGGCCCTAGTTTCTGCAATGGTTACAAGTATATCCTCTGGGAGCAATCGGGACTATAGGCTATCGCTTGGTAGTCAATCCTGTTCAACATCAAAGATTCCCTAATTCAGAGTTGCAATTCGGTAGGTTCGAAAGTACATCGTTGCACTCGAAAAACCTTGCATCGCCCGTTGGAATTGGGTTACCGCTATACTCCATTAGGGGCAAGACGGTATGGCCAGGCGCATTATTTACACTCAGAAGTCCTTGAGTCTTGTTCGATGTGTTCCCGCTCCTGGCCTAGTCAGAAATACTCGTTCCACAGGGGGACAAACGTGACAAATCGTTTAGCTTCTCCGCTTCTAAACTCTTGCACTAGCTCTCCATTAGGTACTTGACTTGCTACTACAAAATGCGCCGGACATTAGAACACCCAGGGACAGCACAAATTCCTCTCTCATCTCATGCCTCTCTTCAACTCGTACGACATTATTTTCGCTGGAGGCATGTAACTCATTATCATCCTCATGAGTCTTTTGTACGGCTAACAATTTTTTTTTGTCCTGGGCAGGTGGTACCACTGCGTGCATCATCGCTGGCCGACTTGCTCAAGTCGATCCTTTGTTGAAGATTTTGGTAAATTCCTTGAAATATACCGATGTTGACTACCACTTCAACTTTATCTAGATCATAGAAGCAGGCTCGCATAGCTTGAACTTACATCACCATGTTCAGCCCGCGAGATATCTCAACAACCTTGTTCAAGGTCATACGTTCACGCACCACAACAGTGTGCCGAGCGAAGCACTTGGAGGAAGATCTGTTTGCGTTCCTTCTGGGTGTTGTGTAGGTGGCGGGTCTGCTGTAAACTGTGAGTAGTGCTCAAACATTTGGACCCTGGTCATTTTATTCATACTTATGATCTAGTTCTGATGTATACCCGTGCTCCTTCATCTGATTACGATGACTGGGAAAAACTGGGAAATCCTGGCTGGGGATCTGGGTCGCTCATCCCTTTAGCAAAAAAGGCAAGCGATTCAAATCAATGCCTTTTCGTTGTTTCAAATCTCCTCCACCAGGTTGAGACCTATCAAGTCCCCGCTGGCAGTCCATCGGTGCACGGGTTCGCAGGACCCATCAAGGTCTCCCATGGAGGACGCGACACAAATATTGGGAAAGAGTTTCTTGAGACCGCGGCGCAATATGATAAGAACAGAAAAACTTCGCCCTCTGCTGATATCAACGATTTTCAAACAATCAATGTATATGGGGTGAGCCTTTACAATTCCTCGAATCCACCTCTTTGACGAAATATTTCCCTTCCCAGCCTTGGCATAAGTAACAATGCTTCCTCTTACTTGATTACTTAATTTGACTATGCATGCGACAGATATATCGACTCGCGCACAGGACAACGTTCAGATACCGCACATCATTTCGTTTACAACCTCCAACACTTCAACCTCGAACCCAGTGATAGCAGTAATTTGCACGTCCTGACCAACCGGCGAGTTGTCAAGGTGCTTTTTAGGTTTGTCAGGCTATCACTCATGTGTCTTTTCCTTTTCAAGTTGAGCGAACATTGACAGAAACAATCGCGCAATTGGCGTCGAATACGTTGCCCGTGAAGATTTCAACGGAAAGTCACCATCACAGCCTCGAATCGCATATGCTTCCCGCTTGGTCGTAATTTCGAGTGGAGCTTTCGGGTCACCGGCAATTCTGGAACGGTGAGTTGAACTAGGTTGACTCTAGCTCGTACATCAAATGACATATTTTCCTCATCCGATCTTTTCCACATCGATTATCCTCACTGAATTCATGTCCTATCTCGTACCTTTTTGCCATATGTACAGATCTGGGATTGGGGCCGCACGTCATGTAGCTGAAGCAAATGTTCAACAAATCGTCGATCTTCCAGGTGTCGGAGAGAATTATAACGGTACGTCTTCTTCTCGTCATGGTTCAAACTGAATGTGACATGTGCGTAGATCATAACCTCTGCCTTACCTCGTACCTAGCTTCCGAAGACTCTGATACTCTGGATGGCATATTCAGTGGTGACGAAGAGGCTATCAAACGTAAAACTTGTTCAATGATATATGAATGACAACCATTGTGATTGACATTCTACCTCTGAAGCACATCTCAATGAATGGCAAGAAAAAGGTTCAGGGCTTTTGGCGCACAAGTGAGTTGAACCCTGGTCAAATTAATACTTTTACTGAATGTTGTCCTTCATCTAAAGCTCCATAGATGCGGGAGTGAAACTACGTCCCACCTCTGAAGAGCTTGAAGAGCTTGGGCCATCCTTCAGACAGGTATGGAAGGACTTCTACATCGGGGCACCGGACAAGCCGGTTGCGATATTATGTCCAATTGCAGGGTTATAACAATCTACTTCGCTGGAATCGTACTCAAGTATTAATCAAGTCATGTTGTGCAGGGACTTGAAAAACGCCGGCGCATTGACTCCATCAAAGTCGAAGACGTTTGGGATGGCCTTTTACACAGTGTGTTTTCTATATCTTCGCTCTAATTTCCATGAGTAGAAAACTATTTGCAGGCATACCCGCAAGCTATAGGATACAGCCATATTACTTCTGGAACCAATCCTTGGGCACCTTTGAGGTTCGATCCTAGGTATTTGGTAGAGTGCGTAACGTTCCCTTGAACTTGAATGATTGCTGTTTATATTTCGATTACCTTGGGTCTCTTTCTCATCTTATGTTATTTCTTGTCATAGCCCGGCAGATATTGCAGTACTTCGCTGGTGCTACAAGCGCGGTCGCGAGCTTGCCCGTCGGATGCGGTCGTTCAGGGGAGAAATCCCTGCTGCACAACCTGATTTTCGGCCAAGTCCTCTAATCTCTGATGCCAGTATTGACACTGCCCAAACTGTGCTTGATGAAAGTACTGCCTCTATAAACCCTACGGCCTCTGGTTCAGTTCCCATTGATGCTCCGAAGATTGTTTATTCAAAACAGGACGATAGGGCGATAGATGATTACATTAAAGCTACTGGTGAGAAGGACATAGTAGGCTCTTTCATTTTCCGAGGATTGCACTAACTTTTGACCTACTGCTCATGTTAGTGGGAACAACTTGGCATTCAGTGAGTAACCATTTCTATTATTCATCATCCATTGTACTAGATGGAGGGATCTCTTTTAGCTTGGGACGTGTGCTATGAAACCACGAGGAGCCGGGGGAGTCGTCGACTCCCGACTTAACGTGTATGGGGTGGAGAATCTGAAAGTGGCTGGTTGGTTCATCTGCTAATCACCCTTGAGATCACTAATTGGTTCATGATTATTGTAGACTTGAGCATTGTTCCATTGAATGTAGGAGCCAACACCAACAATACTGCACTCATTGTCGGGTATGTACCTACCGCCATGGAAGAGGGTTTGGTGACAATACTGACTCAACTACCACAGGGAAAAGGCCTTTCTCCTTATTGCAGAAGATTTAGGTATATCTCTTGAAAGTGAACAGATCAGTAAAATATAGCTTGATGAATTAGACCACACTGTTTTCTCGTCACTGCAGTCATTGATTTCCAAAGTTGGGTACTAGGTCTCTCACAATATCTGAAATCTAGTACTCCCCCAGAATCCTCACTGGGCTGCTTGACGAACTTCAATCACACAAGCTATCTATGTATCTATGTAATGGAGAATCCCAGCGCCTGCTTCTATATATCAAACATCAAACATATACGGTTGTGACTCTGTTTCTGGAGCTCATACGGAGTGTTTGTGTGGCTCGAACGACATTGTAAGTCCCTAAGAATTGTCGTTAGTGACTAGAAGAAAATTCCGATTCGACTAAGCTCACCTGGGTAATAGGCTCTGTAAAAGGGATAGCTGTAAGCCCTCGAGAGGTCGCGGCTGAGAAAACGAAAGTCTGTCAATCGAAGAAACCTCAGTAAAATCATACGTACAGACACGGAGATGGGTACGAGGTAATTGAAACGCTGTAGGCTGCTTCGCCACCTCTGCACGCAATTCATGGACAAGCAGGAAATTGACAAGAGCAGTCAAGGAGTAAATTCTCCCGAGGATGCGAAACACGAAGGCATAACCTATCATGAATTACAAACATGATGGCAACCATTAACAATACCATTGACACATGTAACTGCTCACCATTCATATTAATTAACCAAAATACTAGTAGGACGGTCGTTGACACAGCAGTCACGCAACCGTATGCCCCCACATAAAAACAGAACTTCTGAAGGAGTCTAGGGACCACGACAAGAAATCACTTCAAACTGTCCAAATCTCGAGGAAAAGAGAATTCAAGTACTCACGCTTGTGTTGCATTCTGGGAGGTTCTAACTGATTTGAGCCTGGTTATGGTGACAATGGCTAATGAAATATCTGTTGTGGCCATGATAGCTGCAGAAACACTAATGAAGTTCGAGGAATGAGAGTCGAATTTTTGTAATTGGCGGAATACAAACAGAGGCGTATTCTCTTTCAACTTCAAAGCGACGTCGGACAATGACCTCTTTGTGAGGAATACGGCGACGCTGACAGCTAGAGCAGGCTGAACAATTGATATCAGATAAATTCATTGAAAGAGTGAACACGAACATTAGAAAAAACCAATAGAGCCAATACTGAGGTCGCTGTTCGATTATGCGATCTATAAAAATACAAAAGATGAACGATGTTCGTGGTAAAAATGATAATATTCTATCGATGCCATTCATTTCTCACATAGACCAATAACGCTTCAGAAAATAACTCTGCTCGAGTAATGCAGCCAGATAGGTCACAATGACCGAGAGCAATGTGCTCCAATGATTCGCCAGTTTGACTTGATCTACTATGTACCACGCTGAATACATGGCATTAATCATCAGTAAAATGCAAATTGAGATGGTTCTGACACACAGGATGAAATGGCAGACTTAAGAGCCTGCGGAGGTTTCTCCAAACATTAGATTTGTCCTATACTTACCAAAAAAAAACACTTACCATATCCGTGCCGTAGCATACTGCAACAGTGGCAATTGTGTCCACCAAAAAGGTAACAATAATGAAGAGCTTTGTTCCTCTTGTGATTTTCTGCGTCGTAAAGAGCAGGAAATAGGCACAAAGTACCGCTTCACAAGCGTAAAGAACGAGATTTATCCATGAAGAGAGTAGGAACGTCCTATCAGGTGTCAGCATCAAGAACTCAAAATTCGCGGGAACTGACGAACAGCGCAGTCACACTGTTTTCGGCTGGGAATGTTTGCGCAATATTAAAAACAGGACTCATGAGGGAGCATAGAAGTGATAAAAATTCAAGAGAGGGGCGAACAGTCTACTTTAAGTACATAGAATCTATTGAGCTAGAACCTTCATGCTTCTGATGGGTGCTACATATCGTGAGTAGACGAGAATTCAAGTAAACGAGAGTTCAATTGATTTTCATATAGAAACCAACAGTCTATTAAATTGTTTCATCAATATCACTCCACCTACTGCGCCCTGGTATACCACTGGACAGTGAGTATGTCCTATGCAAGTCCTGCGTATGGCCACTAGATACAATATTTAACAGAAGAGTGACTTTCTTTGCAGGAGAGCGAATCATAGTAGATCATAGTGCGGATCGAATTACGCATATTTCCTGACCTGTACATTTACCCTAACATTTGACACGGTAGAACTAGTACTTATAAGGCCTTTACTACAAGCCTGACCAGACGGCGAGCGCGCAAAGCTCTACTGATTTGGTATTCAACTTGTACTTACTTCAGTGACAGCTTGAGCATAATTCTACACCACGTCGCCGTTTGTCGGTATCTGCATACAATTTGTCAACAGTATCAAGAGCATTCCCAGATCAATGTCATTTGGATACTTATTTATAGTGTCATGCTGAACTTGGACAGTTGGTGCTATTCGATTGCCACGTCGAAGAAAACCCTCTCAACTGCAAGGGGACATACATACAGCAGGGGTTCCAGTGGCAGCTATACTGGCTGGAGAGCGCTCTCTAGCAATGAAAGCACCCAGAGCAGGCTTTAAATTTTGCTCTGGGTGCTTTGGCTGCTGGGAAGTGCTCCGAGCTGCTTTCGGCTATTTAGCCGAATATACAGGCTTTGCAGATGCTTCGAGGATCAACCACCGCTAACTCTAGCTAACTCTGGCACCAAAGTACGAGGCGTACCTTTATTGATAAATTCGATCTTAAGGTTTTAACCTTAGGAACGTAAACAGTCAACAGCAAAATAATTGCTGGCACTACTATAATCCTAGCTACTGACAACCGCCGAGGGCAGACGGAGGTTCTACGCGGCCACCTGTCTCCAGCCTTTACTCGATGTGTGTCTAGTACTGCCCTGCAGGTGCGGTTGAGGTCATATACCCCGCCAAAGCCATCTTAAAAGTCGAAACTCATGGCATCCTTACGACTGGGAATAAGGAACAGATAAGAGTACCTAGAATTGAATTCCGGAAGACTTCAGGCCTCTCTCAGGACATTCGTATTTCGACTTTGAATCCTGGACACTCTGAAGGCTTTGAACCTGGTCTGATTGTTTGTCTTGAGTATCTTCAGACTTTAGGAGTTTCAATCTTGAGGTTAAATCCTAGACGTTGTTGCCGCGTCCGAGTATATGTAGGATACTTGTAACTTGGGCGCGGTTGAAGATCAACCCGCGAGTGAACGGCTGAATACATGTAGAAGCTTACATTCCATCCCGCAACATATACTTGAACAATAAGAACGTTCGTTCTATGACTGCGGAATATCATTTCCACCAATATATTGCAAAAGATCACAAGCACATACTTTACCTTCACCATAACTCATTTCATTGGTCACAACCGTCTTGAATGTTGATATCTAGGGATCCGACGTGCAAACGAAAGATATGAAGAGTCAAGACCAACTGGAGTCATATCGGGTGATCAGTCATAATTGTGTGAAACTATTTGCTTTGTTCTACATATACCATTGGAGAAGGACGGCAAAGATTCCAGTTTGAGGGACGACGGGGATCATCAATATCGGGAGGATAAAATGAGTAGCTTTCATGCATGTTCATTTCGGAACCAGCGCGAACCCCAGCACGAAACACAGACGACCGGCAGGAGTGAGGGTAAAAAAGAAAGAGTCTTTTGTTCTCTCTCTTTGAGCCTTGCTTGGCTTTTACACGTGCCCGAACTTCCTTACATACGCACCGCCGGTGCGCGCACGGATCCGGAGATAACTATAGGCATGGGGATCCGACAAACCAGGACGTACCAATCCCGGAAATTCGTCTCATCCATGGAATTCCGATATATAGTGAAAACCGGATGAGAACTGAGGTTTGGGTTTGAGGGTACAACAACCGTCTAAAAGAGTGAAGGTTTCCCAGAATGTGATTCGGAAAAAAGAGCCGAGGATACCGACGAACTAGTGAAGCGACGAAGGAACATATCACTCCGTCCGAGACACACTAAATTACCAAAGTATTGAGATTTCATCTTCTGGTATAACACTTAACGTAGGGGCCTCGTGTCTTTCACACAGCAGTCACCTCTACCTACAGCCTTTCTTTCTTTTGTCTCATCCTCACGTTGCCCGGGCGGTGCGTTATGCGGTTTTTGTGAAAAGTTAACATGATGTTTATAACATACATATCATATCACACAGCCATTTTCAGGAATAATTTTTCCGTATCTCCCGAATGTGAGATGTGAGCTATGTTGAGACCTCTTCTGTGGTAAGCTAAAGCCAAAGCTCCATGTGCTGGCCAACCTGATCACCAGCGCTCTTGCAAGTGGTGCTACTACCGTTGTGGTACCCAGTCACCTGGTAACGTGTTGTACGTTGTCCGATGAACAAGTAGATTCATTCAACTTTCGAGTGATTCTTGAATCTTCTTCTTGCATTGAATTGGGGGGAACCAGATGAACCGATGATGAATGAATGGACCTTGCTTTGTGCGTCTGGGGTACAGAAACTCTTTCGATCCCATCGGTTCGTGCGATAATTGTTGAACCTAGTTGAACGACGACGCCACGACAGTCATGATTGGCTATGAGTATGGAGTATAGTTGGAGAAGAGGGGGTAAAGGGAGTGAGTACTTACTTATCCCTGAGTAATACATTCATCATCATCATCTAAACTCGTCATCTCAATTGCGAGCAGGAGGGGTAAGGAACTTTAAAAGTGAATTTCTGTGCGCAACGCGTCCACGTCCTGTTCTTGGAGATGAAAATTCCATCTACATAGTGTAGTGTGTATACATAGACCTTTTCCCCGCCCAGGTCCCGCCAAGATAAGTTCAAAATTGGTTCTAATTTTGGATCCTAGGAGGAAACATTTGTCCAAGTGAGTAGAAACGCGAGAAAGATTCTACCGATGCGAAAGCTTGAGAAACGATGGCAGAACTCAAATAAAAGTATCGCCTCCGTGGAACTGGAACAATGGATTAGCCCTTGTATGGTCAGGTCGATAAATACCATGATTAGACCGAGCAAAAACGTATGTGCCCTGTGAACGTCAACCTATTGAACCCATTCAACTTGTTGAATACGGGATTAGCCTCGAGGTTGATTGAGGGAACAAAACAAATCTATCCTAGCTCAGCTTCCCGTTCATGGGTCCATAGTTCAACAGAGTTGACCCGGGGAACCAATGCAAACACCTTTGAAATGTTATCAGATAGCGAATGAGGGACGAACGAATTCTATAATGACGTCCAATGATCAACAACGAGGGTGCTGCAGTCGTGCGTGTGGGGACGAGATAGTATCTGTAAAGCTGTATTGCGGAAGTACAACACCAGCGATGGATGGTCTGATGACAGAGATACAACGTTGTTGATATGATATGGAGCATGACTATGAATTGCCTTGCCTTGCGGTTCGAGGCATGCATCCTTCTGCAATAAAAGTGGAATTCAAGCGCTGGGGCAATTGGTTGTTTTTCTTGAAGGAGATTACAATGTGAAACGACGTCACTTTGGGGACCAATTGTTGGTTGCCAGTGCTCTGGTTCATTCCTACCCGTTTCGAATTCATCACTGATTACTGTATCCCCTTGCGGAGGAATTCGGGTACCGTCGACCCCCCAACCGCGCCAGATTTCCGTATGCTTGGTTGAGAGAAGAAGTGGGAATAGCTATATTTTGGTTCATAGATAAGAGTCGGACGCACTTTCTTTCTTTGTTTCTTAAGTTGGTCTTCTAGCAAAGAATTCTATTCTCCCGCAAAGGGAGAGAGATAACGAGCAGATTATTCCGATTGAACACAAAGGAGAGGGTTTACCGTTTATTCATAGACGCGACGTCAAAATGCATCATGAATTGCTAACGTCAAATTGATACTCATAGTAAGCAAAAAAAGATTGGGTGAAGGAATCCATAAAAGGATTAAAGCCAAACTGAACCAACCCAAGCCAGATTTTGGGGCGGTGTGGTTCAGTTGACATTTTCGGCCTTGGTGGCTCGCGATCGGCTTGATTCGTTCCTATGACCTTGTCTCCCCGTATAAAATAGCTCCAAAGGCGAAATGGGAATCCCCCTCTGTCGACAATCGTCCGAATCTCTTTCAACAAACAGTTTGGGTGCTCTCGACCCTTTCTTTCGTGTTTCTTCTTTATCTACTTCATTCATCTCCCTCTATGGCTCGTGTTGGCGACGTTACAAGGATATGGGAAACCAACATCCACTGGCCCATGTACAGTCAGTGTAGTATCTGGGATGGCAAAGGCGTAGAAATATGGGAATGCTTAGTAGATCGTAAGTCTTTTCCAGTGTCTGTTCTGAACCAGCTAGCGTTGAACAATCACATGTCTCATAGATCTCTCCAAGTCAAACACACGTCCTCCAAATCCCATGTACTGGAGATACCTCGCTCGCAGGTGATAAAGCTCAAGGGCATTCTCGAATCGCTCTCTTTACCGAGGATGCACAAACATACCTTGGCACCAAAACCAATCAATCAACAACTCATCATCGAAATCGCTATTGCTGTGCCGTGAGCCAGCCAAGCTTTTTTCGTTATCCGTGTACTATCTATGAGCCACCACGACCGCCTGTTCCTCTCTCTCCTCCTCGTTTTACTCGAACCTTTGGACCTGAAGGCCTCATACTACCTTGTTCACGTTCATTGGCCATTTACGTTCACATCCAGCCAGCCATAGTTATCAATAACTGTTACGGCTGCGCTGCGACCGAATGTGGGGGGCACTCCGCGGCGTCGCGATCTGAGGGGAAGGGTCGCTGGTACTCTTATCGTCACTGTTTCTTTTCGAGAGCCCGGACATAGTTGCGCAGGCGCTGTTCTGCGTCCTCGCCCTCATGCATGCATTGTTCACTCTATATTTATTCCCTTTCTTCATTTTGGGCTTTTCTTTCCTGCAATCTTCTGACACTTATCATACATATGCATCCATACACTACTCGCTTTTTTGGTTTGACTTGGTGGGGCCTATTCTCTTGGGTGGATTTTTGTTCTGCCGCCTGCGCAGCTGGTGCCTATGTCGTTTCCATAACTACAATTACCTCGTACCTTTCATTTCATTTTTTGACCCCGTTACCTTATACACCTTTCGAATGGGTACTGCAATTTTGCTGAGCTCAGCTGCTGCGTTTTTTTTCGTGTTATCTCTTCTTTCCGCATCTACGTCATAAACTGAACTAGTTCTCTGACAATCAACGATGACAAAAATTCAATTCCACCTTCTGGCTTCCATGTCATGTCTTGAAAATAACTGACAGAAGATCTTGCTCATGTGGTACACAAACCCCACTGTATACGTGATACCACCACGTCCGCGTATTGACTAGCTTGACAAGATAGTCAGTCCTTCGCGGAGAAACTTCCGCCTTGGTTCTGCTACCTGTCATCGACGTTTTCTTCTTCAAAGACTCCGACTGGTCTTCGAAATCCAAAGCACTAAATGATCCTTCTTTGCAAGTAGCTCCCTATCAGCATGGACCCGGCATTTCCTTACCCGCCCCCTTCAACTTCCTAACAATCAGCAAGAAACTCGAGAAGCTTTCTGTATGATCATCGTCATTATATGGTATGTATAATATCCTCGGTCTCACTGTGACAATCTATCCAAAAAAAGATCAGAACCCCTAGTTCAAATGATTATGTCTTTGAACTTTTCAACGCGTTAACGGCCACTACAGAGCATTGATATCGTCGTCAGTATTTATGGTCGGTCTCGCTGTGACAATGTATCCAAAGAAAGATCAGAATCCTCTGGTTCAAATGAGCCTTCAGCGTTCCTCTGCAAATCAGCGCTCGGGTATATGTCCAAAAATACAAGCTTATCTCGAATTTGGAACTACATGCCCGGGCCATGAGACCTTAGGTTGAGGGTTTTACTTCCGCTGAAGTTTACAATATTATCATTAGAAACTGCCGCCGGCCAGATCGATGCTACAGTAATGCCCAACACTGAGAATTGTGTCCGTCGACAGAAGGCTTGCTCACGAAAGTTATGATTGACAAGTTACACCTATGTGCTCGGAACCTTCGTTATACCCGCTGGTTCACCCTTAAAGCTTCCCGGGAAGGCTTACAAGAGCCAAGTACAATGCAACTCTGTAGTCAGTACATATGCCTGAAGAACTGATAAAAAAATCATATGTATACTATACTCTATGTGTCCCTACCAAAGGAACCAGGGTTCGAACTTTGCTTCAACTTTGTTCAGCCACACACACACATTCACCATTGACAAAAGCTTCTCGTTGCAAGACTCTCACAACAACAACAAATCTCAAGAATTCATGCTCTTGACTTCGCTTCGCTTCGCACTTCTTCGAACTTCTACATAGCCTACTACAAAATCAACCGCATGCCAGTTTTCGTAATCTCACGCGGCGGCGGTGGAGAAAAACGCTGCTTGATGTTCTACGCTTTACTCTTAGTTGGTATTCCCTATCTGCATCCTCGATAGAAAGAGATTGGACCGTACCGGTTCTCTCAAGTCTCAACATCTCAACGTTTCAACTCTCCCCGCCGCATTATGTATTATGCTTGGCTGCCTTGGGCCTTTGCTCCGAGTCAGGCTGTGACAGATACATACAGGCTGCCCAGACCAATCCGATAATTATAAGTTGTTTCGAGTCTTTCTCATTATTAACCACCCACCACTATTCGGAATTTCGAGATTGCATGGGCCCCGGCTGTTCGTCATGATAGGGCCGTGCCGGTTATCCTTTCCCTGCCTTTCCGTTCCGAAATCTGACTCGACTCGACTCGACTCGCTCATTGCGGATTCTAGCAGTGCTTTTCGAGCGATTTTGCACAGAGATCTACACAGATATTGATTAGTTCACAGAGACTGCAACGAGGAAACTAAAGCGCGGTTTCTGCGTTAGGTTGTGTTCTGCCTCATCAAGATTTGTCCTATAAGTTCGATGAACTTCGATGATGACGGTCACCGGTGTAAAGACAAAATACTAATCAACGGGTCTTCCTGTCATTACTGCTGTCCCCGACACTCGTCACACCACACCCTTCTCTTGAATTCTCTCGTTCATCTCGGTGGTTACAAATATAGTACTATAAGGTTCAATAAAAGAATGAAAGGCTTTCAGTCGGTAAACAGTAACACGTACTTACTTGAGTTATTTATGTATTTTCTTGACGAAACGATAGTTCAAGGACTGTTGGTGTGATGTTGCAATTGTCAACCTGGTGTGTACACGTTCTCCCAATGCAATGGTAGGCAATGGTGCGCGACCGCTTGACACGGATTGTCTGTAGAAGAGATAGATCTCTGCAAGATCTCTGCATTGTGGAAGATATGTGGGTTCCACTGGTCAGTAGTCGTACTACACAACATGTCGAATGTTCTAGCAAAAATCAAAATATCTTTCCGCGATTGAATGCGCTTATTTTTACCTATTGGTGCCAAAACCATTGCGCTAAGCCCAATTTTTGACTCTGAGCGCCGAGAAGCGCCGAGTGGGTCAGTAGGTATGAGCACAAGTTGAAGCACCTGCACGCAAGATAGACAAGTTTAAAACCGCAGTGAATTCGTCTATACATAGATCACTTGTTGTAAGTCTTATATTGTATTAGTGCCAGTACTACTTGTACTAGCTCGGTTTTTGGGGCGACATTTACTCAATCGTACACAAGTTGTGTTCATGTTACTGTACTACTACATACTACACTGAGTCTGTAAGTGAAGTCAGTACATAAATAAGTGAATACTTGCATTAAAATAAGGTGCGATCGCACCTGTGACCCGATCGCACTCAGTCCGGGATGGCAAGGATTTAGATCTTGGATTGAGTGTTTGCAAGTATTGCTGATTGATTACTTACTATTACTTGCTACACGCATTAATTAACAGGCGCGCAGTTCGTGAACGCTTCAACCTTAGCTTCAAAAGCAAAAACCGCAATAAACCCATAAGGCCAACCTCCAGATGTACCGGAGACCCTTGAGGTTTGGGATCTTGGATCGAGTTCAGTATCAGATGACTGACTGCAGTCGCTTTCAAATAGCAATTACGAGCACTTACCGTGCGACTAGTCAACTGGCAAACAATAACAACAATGAACAGAAATCGCAATAAACAGCAATAACCCCTGTAGATGCACCCAAAAGACCCTTGAGGACCCTTGAAGGACTCCTGTCCTCAATGATATTTACTCACTTAATAGCACTTCCGTTTCATTGAATCCAAACTCCGATGAAAACCTTCCGTTTTTTCTGTTGTGTAGCAGGACCGAGCGCGAGAGAGGATTGGCTCGAATCTGTCGGCTGGAGATTGAATGTTGAATGGACAGCGGAGTGTGTACGGACTACGGTCGAGCGTGTGTACGCCTATGTCGGTCGAGTAATTGAGAATTGGTCATCGATGTTCGAGCCCAGGGCCTCCCAAGGGCCAGTACGTTCTATACGTCCACACCAGTCTATACCGTCCAAAACCTTCAGTATAGTCTCAGTCATTGCAGGAACTTTTAAAATTTGATTGGAAGAAGTAGCGACGACGAACGAAGGAGATCCAAGGCTGAGAAAAAGAAAGGGGGTACCATACGTGTAGAGAAATGATATTCGTTCCGACGCGCCCAGAATCGCAAGAAGCGAAAGGTCCAGGTCAACTATGGAGGTGTATCAATCAGTTGGCGGAAGCAGGAAGCAGTTGGAAATTGCACTTCTACCTTCTTTTTTCTGGGAGCAGGAGTAGCGCTAGCTATGGCAAACGTCTTCCTCAACTACTTACCGGACTGTCAACGAAAATCAGGCACCTTCTGTCTACCTTTAATACACCTCTTGATACTTGCACAAGTTTGAAAGGATCTATCAAGTTCTTTTCTTATTAAAGCTATTTTGGGCCCTGTTCTTGTGGTCGTTGTAGAGCCTCCCCCTCCTTCCGTACAAACGAGCTGGCTCATCTTCAATTTATCTTTGCGCGTGTTTGTTTTTGAGACGATACGGCCCATTATTACTTAGGACTTCGAGGCATTGTGGAGCTCGGCAAGGGTTTCGGAACTTACCTTGCAAAAGAAAGAGCTTAAAATGTCTGCCGGTGGGGTAATGAATGAATTTCTTGATTATCGCGAGAGTGATCTGAACGCTTGACTGCTTGAGACTTGTAAAAATAATATATACGCAACATCTGGCATCCCAGACAGACAGAAGTTTTGATTTCACGACCTTTCCTGCTTTGGTTAAAGACTTTGCGAAGGGATTAAATACGGGATTTAAGGAATTCGGAACGGTTGGAAGAGGGTTGGAGCCGGAGGCCGGAAAGCCTTGTATGCGGAAGCATGTCGGAACCGGAATGTTGAAAGGTGCTGGAGGACCAGGTGTCCAGTTGCTTCATGAAGGCAGGACTTGCACGAGAGATCAAAGGATTATTGAGGAAGATTTCGGAGCTTCATGGAGTAATGAACAGACGAATGGAACAAGCACGATGCATAAGGAGCGGAACTTACTACTCCTCTAATTCTTTTCTATTGCGGCAACTCTCCAGCCGTGTACTTCAGGCTGGTATGTGGCGTGATGGATTAGGCAGATAGATATATGATAGATATCGATAGTACCTGATGGTACCTGCTAAGCGTTGAGAGTAGCTCGCTATCGTCCGTCGCATATGAGCGCTAAAGGCAAGGTAACGTCGGCCTACGTTAATTCATAGGTTCGAAAAGGTCGCAAGTTCATCGATTTTTTCAAATTCAGAAGAACAAAGTCGAAGGAAAGAGAGAGAGAAACTCAGAGCAAGCGTGATCCGAATCTAATTCGCCGGTATGCCGATAATCTAGACCCGACGTTCTCACTCGTTTTCGTTGGTCGGTCTTTTCCACTTTCGATAGGTCACTTATTTCGCTGCAAGAACGCTTATTTCGCTGCAAGAACGAGAGTACTGGCAAATTTACTGTATTTTGTTTATGCTTTTCAAGAAAAAACAGACTCTAACAGCTATTCAGAGGTTCAGTAGTGTAGAGGTTATCACCCGGGATTCTGATCACTGCTGCTCCTCCTCTGCTCATCTTCCCGTAACCCAGGTTCGAGTCCTGGTTGGACCTTACTGATTTCGGTTTGAAATTCTGTTTTGTTCGAGTTTATATCAACACATTTCATATTGAAGCTGAGCACTACTTCCTTACACGCTGTCTACCAGACGGAGGCTCTATCCTACTATGCAGGGCTTCATTATTCGACGGTCCCACCTGGCTCAACGGCGTATGAAAGAGATAATGCCCGAATGGTTTAGAAAAACGACTCGGGAATGCGCTGGGAGGTTGTCCAAGTTATGGATGCGCACGAGGTGAATTGATGACTCGGAATTTTAGATTCACTTTGTGACTATAAATGTTGTTCGTTTTAATCGATGAAATATGTAGGTCCAATTAGTCCTCAGTCCCGTTATTATCACGATCAGGACCGGTGTCTCTTCCCGTGCTCTGTCTCAGCCACGGCTGTCCAAGACGTGGCTCCAGTCATCTCATCTTACCTAAGGAGGCCAATAAATCATGTTCGTGAATCGTCACCACAATTATTGTGCCTTCACAGGATTGACGGCACAGCATCTTGGCTCAGCTCTGGCTATAGAAGGATTGAAGGGTGGGAAAAGGATACTGACACTGTTGACGAGAACACCAAGGCATACCATACCGGTTAGACACTTTGGGGTCAGTCACTGAATAAGGCAGATAAGTAGATAGAGGGACATCAGGTCAACAAGAGCCCATCCGCCACGACTTCGGAGAAGACTATTACCGAAATATGCTGGCGGCATTGGGCAAGCCAGTACTTATTTACATATATCCCGAGTTGTCGTCGCAGTTCAAGTTGTCCATGTGCACAGAGTGATGGTTCTAGGGTGTGGAATACGACTACTTGAGGAGAAGCGGTGTATTTTTGTTGATCCGCAGGCAGACGTTTCTCTCAACGGAGTGCTCTTACCAGAGCCTATCAGGTATACACAAGGCTGAAAGTTTAAGCACTTCATATAATATGGTACCACGAGTACATCGGTACCACTACATTCATGGACTCGAAACTTCTTATCACCCCCCTCTTTAAAGGGCGCGTACAACCAGTGTACGACCAACCATTGAGAACGTAAAATCTGAAGAACTGCACTTAAGACACGATGACGACTCATTATGAAGAAAAGAAAGACATACAGAAATTCAACTTGTGTAGACATCTCCAATTATGCTCAGCTCTGAACGGACGGATTCGACTATGAGTTCTAGATGTTCGAGCAAACCACAAAGAAAATTTTAACTCACGACAAATTTCGCCGCGTTGCTGAACGAACGGTATATTAGCCTTGACGACGAAAAGAATGGTATCAAAAGCTTGACTTACTAATCCTCAACGGTAACGTCGCCAGTGAAGATTTTGTTTTCCCGGATAGAGACCGTTGCACTGATTGGACCTCCGTCTCCAGACCCAGTCCCAAAGGCAACATTGCAAGGTAAAGTTGGCATACACTTGGAACCCCCTTCGAGGGTGAATAGGAGGTTTGATTGCTGTTTGGTCGGCACATTCTCTGCGAGTATCACGAAGTCACTCCCAATTCCGAGGCCTGTACCATGCTGATCGAGAAGGCTTTGCGCCACAGCAAGAAAGTCGGTAGATTGCATGCTGACGAGGGAACCTTGACTGTTGTCGACAAAGTTGACTGTGACCCTGGCCGGGTCAGATCGACGCAATTGCGATACGACATGGATCTAGATGATTTGAGGAGGCGGGGGGTCAGCCCATAATTCGTACAGAATCAAGAAGGAATACGTAGACTATACGCACAGGCAAAGGCGCAGCGCAGACCGTAGAGACGAGTCCGAAGAAGAGACAGACGAAGACAGAACTGACACGCATGATGGGTGAAGCAGATAAGGTAGTTGGAGGAGTTCGAGATGTGAAGAGTGCAAGCGAAGGGAACCGGAGGCAAGACCAGCAAGCTAGGGAAATTGGATGTTGGCATTGCTCTATTTAAGCATGCGATTCGTAGCCGATGTAAGATCGATGTCACCCAGGGCTGATGGGAAACAAATATTGAGGAATATCAAACGGCTAGCCTTTTTAAATAGATGAACCTTGCCTTCATTCTTCCTCCAACTATACCTCAGGTGCCGGTGCCCAAGAAGAACTCATCTTACCACTCGAATTAGAGGTAAGAAAAGCAAAAATGAACCCAAGTTGATCAGTCAGGGACTCGAGAGGAAGGAGAAATGGTGATATTACACCGACGGTCCATGCGACGGAGGTTGCCAGGAGGTAGGATGGGCGTGCCTTATTTGAGGAGTCACAGAAATCCCCGTCTTGTTGAGATAAGTCAACCTAGCAAACCTTTCGGGAGTGCAATTGAGATCAACGAGAAGGAGGAAGTCTTCAAGAAATGTCCACTGAACGGAGAAGAGAGACTGGGTCCACGGAGAAAGCACGAGAAGCCGGACCGGCGTAACCGTCCGCGGCGCATGTAGGGCGCGCCGCGAGTTGCTGTGGAAGCCTCAGAACGAAACAAGTTCAAAGCAAGAGGCGAGTGAGATTCAGATCGCGGGTACGATTCTCACGACCCCCCCCTGCGGTAGGCGGGAACTGTGAGGTTCAAAATATGATCCATTTTCTTATAACTTGACAGAAAATCCCAACCCAACGGCAAATGCCGTTCTATACTGCGTTGTAGCATAGCATTCCGGCGCAGTAAAATTCGGAAATGTCCTTCAACTTCCCAGTCATACCATGGAACCAGCAAAAGATATAAGCAGGTGTAGACTGTTGAACGCGGTTATGCAGTTCACACACCACTAATATGATCATGTGTTATACTATGTCATATGTAGTCATTTACTATATGTGGATTCCTCAGTACTTCCTTATGTAATACTGTCATACATTTATGTATATAAACAGCTGTATCCTGTACT
>MU795083.1:0-63278 GCA_027886305.1 Lentinula aff. lateritia
ATCTTCCCTACCTACGCCTTAGGGACCTCTCAGGACCTTACAGGGACCTCCTCCAGGGTCACATCTCTTCGTCTTATCTACTACTAGGTCATTCCCATCCTCGGTCGCAGTTCCCGTAGCTCCCTTCAAGCTCCAGCCTGCTCCTAGCACACTACAACATAAACTCTCTATACCAAACCTACCCTAAGACCTATTCTGACCCAGGTCTTACAGCAAGGACTTAGTCAAGGCAGACCAGAGATGCGATTGATGTACTCAGTGGATTGAATCCTCAAGAAGGAAAAACCACTGCGGTTTCTGTGCGGCAACAACATCACCGAATCTTTCCTTGATAATCCGAATAACATCTTCCTCTTCGTCGTCCTCCAACTCTGTGATGCTGATGTGGTGGGAATTATAGAGCGCAATCGCGTAGTCGTACTTTGGTGACAAAGGTAGTACACGCTTGAGCTTGAAGCAACAACGATCATTCAAGTCGTCAATGACCTGGTCCATTATGAAGTGCCACAAGCTCGCTCGGTTGTCCAGTGGCGGTGGTCGAGGGAGCTGATGCCTCTGGTGATAGTCGAGAAAATCCTGTATATCCACACCAAACCCGTAGAATAATATTCGAGGTTTGATGTATCCAGGCTCAAGCCTGAAACGTCGGGCATTGAAACGGTATTCTTCAGGAAGCGTCTTTTCCGTGGAACATTTGGGAAGCTCTTCAGGTTTAATCCACTGTGGAAGACAAGGTTGATACAACAATACAGGCAAGGCCAACACCACTCACAGTGTTCGCAGGATTGCGACGCGGGCAAGGTTGGTAGATATCTTCGTCAGAGGTATTCATGGATGGCCCTAGCTTTGGAAGGTTATGTATCTCAGAAAAAGTCCAAGTTGTGCCTTTTGAACAACGCGTGTGGTAAGTGGAGCGCTTATGAAGTCTTATTGTCCACATGGTTTGAATTCTTGTTCGACATGCGACATGGAGGCAGCGGCCAAGCAGGACCTAATGCAGGTTGCCAAAAGCCTAATCGCCAAGAAGAACCATGCCGCCTTGTTACCCCCTGCTGCTAAACGGAGACGTCTTACAAAAGGTACCCCAGCAGTCAAGAATTCGGAAATTGTGGCGAAAACAGCTGGTAAACATATTCACCTGTTTCCGAAACTTGTCAAGACATACATAGGACAACTGACTAAAAATATTGTATGGATACGTTATAATTCCAATCGATGTTACATCAGAAACGGGTGATTTTAGTGCGTCGACTCAAAAATTCGTTGACCGTTAAATTGTCATGCTCAGAGGTAATCAACTGTCCATCCAGATGAAGTTCGGCTCGCCAGACACTGTGAGTGCTATACACTCCAATCGGGTACACAACCTCTCCTTCTCGCCCAGCCCAATTATAGTCAATGAGCTGACACATTCGTGTCATGCAAATCACCATGAACAAAACCCATTTTGTGAAACTCCGACACACACACTGTAATCGCATTCTTGCAAGGTGGCTTGAGGATGTTAAAATCGTCGCATGGTTGAAAGCCACTCTCCAAGTTTTCAATTACTACCATCCACCACCCACCAGCGAGATTGGAATGGCTCAGCAGAGCTGGGGCAAAGCCAGATTCAGCTGCTGCCTGGTGCGCCTCAACTCCATAAGGCCCGTATCCGAATTTGACAATAATATCTTAATCACCTTCAGTACGAGCGGTGAATACGAGGCGGATCTGGCTGACTCGCTTGATGTAGGTGAACTGAACGGTGGTTCCGGAACACCGGCATGAGCGAGGATAAGGGAAACTGACTTGATCAGAGTCAATAGCATGGTCGTTTGGCTTTTCGTAAACCTTTAGAAGAGAGCGGAAGAGATTCCGGAGGGCTGTCATAAATTTGAGCGGCAACGAAGGTGAGAGCACTTCGACATATTGATCGGTTAGATAGACGGCACCTAGAGCCTGAACATTGGGGCCTGTGTCATGTTGTAATCAGACAAAGCAACAGCAAAGGTTCGTGACATACCATTATGAATGACGAGGACAGAGGGAATCCTTGTCTTTCGCCAATCACCCTTGTAATTATCGTTTGAAAGTATGAGCCTGACCCCTTCCTGATCATAAAGTACGATCTCAAAGACAGCGTCACACGATCCTTGAGTAAAATTTCCACAAGCAAGGGCTCAACTAACAGATCAGGTAAACTTAAATCATTCGGATCAATGCCTCCGTCGGTTTCGAACGAGCCGATTTGTTTCTTCACTACCTTGTAACCGTCAAGTAAATCGGATAGTAGCTCGTGAAACTTGGACTCCCGCTTCTTCCCGTCCCCAAAAAAGCCTGTGGAAGTTCCTTCAACCACCTGTAAGCGAGGGGTGAATAGGGACGTGATAGAAGTCGTCCTGCTTGGGCCTCCCAATGGCGATGGGATTAGATTTGTGGTCGTCGATAAAAGTAGAGGCGGTTGCACCCTTAGAAGGAGCCTTCTGGGGACATTGGAAGATGTTCTTTACCCGCAAATCGGTCAACTTGTCCCGTTCCTCATTCGGCTGTGCGCACTGAGAATCAGGAACGAGAAAGACGGAAATGGAGACGGGATCGATGGGCGGAACAGGGGCAGGAAGTGGGCCAGACTCCCAAACACGCCAATATCCGGTCTTGTATTCGACAGGCGGGCATTCTGCGACGATTCCGAAGAGTCTCAGAAGGGGCATACCTAATCGGAGTTTCAGGGACCTATGCAGAGAAATCATTTTCCGAAAAGTTTGTTCTTGAGCAACACTAGAAGCACCTTTACGATGGATTTGAGGTTGCTGTTTTCGAATGGGAGCTATGAAGGAAGTAAAATAATCTCCTGGACCTCCATAGTCAAACTTCGGATTATCAGGCTCTTTCACTGATTTATCGTCTTCGACATGCGCGAACATATAGTTGAGCTCTTTGCTCGCGGGAGTGTCATGGTGGCGGAAGTTGAGAATGGGGCCGGCCCGGAAAAGGAAAACCGGCTAAACACTCAACGTGACCATGGGCACGGTGGTGCGGACCGCTGTTTCCGACCATCACACTACACCACCAATCCAGTTCTGAGCCAGAATGAGATCGAGTCGTAGTCTTTGGCAAACAAGAGTCAAAAGGATCTGGTAGACCTTGCTCAAATGTTCAAATGATGTTTCCCTTGAGAGGCTCGTGAAGATTCTTCCCCGAGAGCATCTCTCTGACCTTATCAGCATGACCTTTTGTCGCAGAATCAGGGCAAGCTCTGTATGACCTCGGGAAGATGTCCGCTCAAGGCTTGACACCTCAAGCTCATTTCAATGCTCCATCGTATAGGATAGAATTACAATCAAAATTATACAATGTCTGAAAGTGAACACGATATACTACTTGATCTCTCTCCACGTTTGGCCAAATGAGTAGCCTTAGACAACGCTAAGCAGCGTCTGTAAGTTGAATTTCCGCAAATTCTTCCAATCACTCTACTGACCGTTTGAAGAACACGTAGTCTAGGTCCTGGTGGATATCTCAACTCTCAGACCACCGACACACAATACTTCAACTTTTCTGAATCTCAGTCATCTGGCATCCCAGTTTACTGTGAAGAGGAATCACAGGCTCACTTTGGTGAGTTATCGCACCTATTCTATTGAGACAAATCTAATCAACTGAGACAGGCTCTGCTGACAACCGACTGGTACAATGAAGAAAGTCAAATTCCTGACTGGTATCATGATAACGAAGAGTGTCGAAGTCCCGATAACTCAGCATCTACCGATGAGTCCGAAATGAAGGCTGAAACTTTTATCAATCCTGCATCGCTTACAGCTACATCTTCCATCTCTGCACCTTCCGACCAATGGGGACCTGACACCAAAAATCAAAAGAAACTCGAAGAGATTCTAGCGAAGAATCATGGGGATGATAATTTTGTGTACAACCTTGTTGCACAACGGGAAGATTGTGATTTGGTACAAGAGAATTTTAGGGTCTTGCGGAAAGACAACGAGAAGGCAGAGTTTTCTCGGAAGGCAATTGTCTTGTTGCGAAAGGCTGGCATTCCCACAGACCTTTACCGTTCTCGAAACCCTCTTCGTAGGGGTCACTTGGTAGTTGGCTTCCACATGCTTCAAATTGCTTTTGAACTCATACGCCATGGAGGGCAGGCGCACGACATCACTTAGATGAAGGAATTAGTGACAGACAAAAGATGTTGATTTTGAGAAATAACAACGTTACGACCGTCTACATAAAACGCGTTTCTTGCCCGCAAAAAATATTTTACAGAGACTTTTCTGCATATGCTCTGACAAACAACCATCAATTAGAAACCAGCGATACTCGCTGGTAACACTAAACGGACTCACGAGGGAACCGAGATAATAGGAATCGACTGTGATTGGAAGACGAGAGAATATAGAGATAATCTAGGATACATTTACATCAATACCTACAGCAACCCTCGGACTAATGCTTCGGCTACACTGCGACGACTGGACATGTGTTGCCAAATAAAGACACCCTGGGATCCGACGCGGTCAGGGTCCGATAATGCCTTCAGATTCATTGAGAAAGTTGGAACAGCCTACAGCGTAGCTGGAAAGGAATCGTGTTCAGTGTAACTTCCACCTGCGTTGTGTGTCCAACTAAAACTACGACTACGAATGTACAAAGATCGTCGGTGAAGAGGTTCAAGATAGATGATAGATAAACTACATATATAGGCATAGAAATAGACATATAAATATATACAAGCTACTTACTAGGAGAAATTCGAAGGTTCACCCAGTAGATGCGCGAGGGTGTGACGGGATAACGAAAACGGCGTTGACGATGAACCTGATCCTGTCGAGGAACTAGTTGAACCGGTTCCATTGGTTCTCCCTAATTCCTTAATGCCCACAAATCCAGAACCCTCGAATGTTTCTGCATCCAACTCCGCTGAATCTGGTTTTGATTGGCCTTTCACAGTATAATTCTGGCTTGGAGCCCGATTTTTATTTCCCCCTTTCCCCTGCACGCGGATGAGATGTTCAAGAGGCACAGAAGGTGTAAAGGAATTATGTAGAGACATAGTTGTGCTCGATCTTGAACTACTTGAAGTCGAGGAGAGGCCTCCATTCATCGTCGCGTTTCCGTTTGGATTCAGGAATTTCGACGAGGGTTGCGGTTCGACATTGGGATGGTAAGAATCAACAGGAATAGAAGGTCTTATGAGGCTCGTCATCGGTTTCGTTTCAGATTCTGAAGTATCCATTGAGGTATCCATCGCATTCATGGTCCTTGTAATTTTTATGATCGGAACAGTATTCCTCAGTACCTTGGGTGTAGTTGTTGTAGGACCACGAGTATTGATAGGAGGAAGTTCCACTATCCTAAGCTCCGGGGACGGAGGCATAGGAAAGTTCCCTAATCCAGGAATCTCCGTGAACGTTTCCGACGTGTCTGATGTGAGATGGGAAGGATGAGAAGGAATATCACGCAAAGGAAGAGGATGAGGAGAAGAACTTGGATGAGAAGGTGAATGAGGAGGGGAGACAGGTGCGCTGTGATGCTGGGAATTTCGCGGTGTTTGTTGGATCTTCGAAGGACCAGGTTTTTCAAGTGGTGAACCACTGCGTTTGATTCCAGCTCCAGTTCCATTCCCATTTTCGCGTCCATTTGGTCGAGTAGGTTTAGTGGATTCAGCAGAGTTGTCGATGTTCCTCAACCTCATATCGTCTTTCAACTCCTTCAGGTCCCTTTCGCCCGTGTCGCCCGTACTGGTGGGGACGCCGTTGAATGGGGTGATGACGGGAGTTCCTGTGGTGGTGGCGGAGTTACTTTGTGTTGAAGGAATGGTAAGAACAGATGCAGCAACATCCGTCGGTGATTTGGTGTATACAGATGGACTCAGTGGAGTTACCGAGTTACTTATTTTGCTCGTTATCTTCGCGGGTCTTTGGTCGCCATTTCGTGCCGCATTCGCAGATGTAGTGAGATCGACCGTCGATGCATTCGACTTTGTAGAAGATGTTTGTGAAATGGAGGACGGTTTCGAGAGGAGTTCTGACGACTCTGATGATATGGAACCAACGGATGGAGTAACGGGAGAAGTAAGCACGGACGGAGGCACAGGAGGAGGAGACACGACGTTGTAGGAATGAGGAACGCGATGATGAAGGGATGGGCGAGGGCGAGGGGGGAGATCGCGAGGAGAAGATTCACCCGATAGAGGATTCTGTGGTGGAGCAATCTGAGTGCTCCCATCCTCATCCCCATTCATTTTCGCGCCATTCGCGTCAACATCAAGTTTCACTGTTCCTTCACTACCACTCTGGCTCGTGTTCGTTGCATTTTTTAAATCCCTAACATTCCTAGGATTAGTAGGGATAACAAACGTCTGTGAGGGTGTAATTGGTGTTTGGATTCGACTGGAGCTTGCGGATGAGTTTTCGGGACTCTTGCGTTTTGGCATGCTGACGCTAATGCTAGCATTTATTTCGTGTGTTAGTACTTGAAGATCAGATAGAGGATGATTAGTACTATCAATAGCAGTAGTAGTGACAGTGGAAGAATTGTAATTAGGACTGGTGGAAGCAACTTGGACGGTGGGGGTAGATTTAGACTTGGTTTGGGACGAGGAAGCGGGCTCCATAGCGTCACTCGACGGAAACAACGAAGGTATCGATTGCATAGATGGTGTAGGCGTAGGAGCGGGAGTTAGTATTGGACTAGCGCTTGAGACAACTGTGGTTAGACTAGACGGTGTCGAAATCACAGGTCGATGACCCGTAGTAGACGCAGATATGGGAGTCGGAGGAGACGGGATAAGAGCACTCGAAGCACTCGTTGAAGTCAAGATCGTATTTTTGCTTCGTTTTTTTGTTTTTGGCTTTTGCGAGACTATGGATATCGAATCTCCTGTGATATTTGTAGAAGATTTGACTTCGACTGCGATTGCCGGTCGGTTAAAAATTTGGCTGAGTTCTTTGTGGATGTACTACAAAGGGAGCCGTACCTTGTATCTGTGATTTTGATTTCTCAGAGGTCCTTTTAGATGATTTCGCGGAAGTATTAACGGGGACACTGCTTGTTTCACCACGATCAGCCTTTGGTGGCAGAGAAGTTTTTTTTAAGCCTGATGTCGCCGTGACGGGTGGCCTGGGAGGACCGTATATGGGTCTAGTGACAGGAGCGGAAGTAGTGTTTGTCGAAGTTGACGTAGGCGCTATACCAGTCGGTCTAGCGGAAGAAGACGTTATAGGTGAAGGTGCAGTTGCACTCGCACCTGCACTAGCAGTATTTTGAGTTCTTCGTGCTCTTGGAGGTGTCTGAGAATCTGAAGCCGCCGATAGTGGTTTCGACGTAACACGAGCATTAACACTAGTAGCACTGTTGGCAGGTTTGGTCGTCGATGTCCTTGCCTGTCGTACGAAGATGCTTCCTGCCGTCCCCCTCAGAGACCACGCAGGAGTTCCATCGGGGATCGGATGAGAGGATGTTTCCCACAACCAAACTTCATCCATTTCTACCAAGCCCCGCATGAGGTACTCTGGGTTAAGTTCACTGATGAAGTCAGTTTCACGTAGAGCAACCCCATCTCGAGGTTGTGAAAGCCAATTTCGCCAATCTACAAAACGATTTAGCAACTGAATTTACTGAAATGTAGAAGGTAAACGCACCAAATTCTAATACATTCTTTGAGTATTCACTCTCCTTATACTGATCCCAGAACTTTTCTACCCTCGTTGGCTCTGACGAAAAACAACCCATACGAAACCTAGTCAAAACTCGGTCGAGCGTATGACATTTCCACTTCTTGACTACTTCCAACCTCTCCTCTTTACCATAACTCGAATTCAATGATTCACTTGGTGGTCCTTCGTCAGTGAGGATCTTCCACACTCGAGCGATGTGAAGAACCTCGTATTTCTCTTCCGGCCACCTCCGCTTCTTCTCCTCGTCGTTTGCTGTCAGAAGTCCTTTGAGCTTTGTCCACTGCCATCGAGAGACATATATTATTGGGATCCGGTATCTTTCTGATACCACCACCGTCTTCTTTCCGTCAGAAACGTAGCAGATACCAGGCGCTGGCGTAGAGGACAGACTGACACTGAGTGCATTGGCGACGCAGTAATAGAGGAGTTTTTTATCAGTCCAGTATTTGCCTGTGCTGTAAATCAGCTCTGCTGGGTGTTTCCAGCCCAAGTCGTCCTCAAATTCCAGAGCTTGCTTTGAGACTGATTTATGTGCGTTTCGAGCAAGTTTGAGCTGCCGACTAGTCATATCACAATCTGACAAGGCTTGGATGGTTGTGAGTAGTACACTAGCAAAGGGGTTTCGAAAGACACCTACAGGCTACAAGTAATCAAGAGAGATGCCTAAAGAATATCCGCAAAAGGCAAGGGTTCCCCCGCTTTTCAATTCCGGTTATCTATAGTTTTCAAAGATGACTTGGACCTCCGACCGATTTTATTTGTTCACCAAGTACAAAACCTAAAACAGTACATGTTAAACATGAATAGTAATACAGCGTGCCGTGAAGGTTATGATCTAATTATACGAGTGCCTCCGGGGTCTCTCGAGACGGCTTTACTTTGTTTGTGCAACATCATCTATCTTCTGTTCCAAGCTTCATCCTTTTAATCATTGATATTTCCAGATTCCCGAGTCTCAATCCCTCTTAAACATCGAACATGAAATCATCCCTCAGACTCTCTTCTACGCGATCCAACTTGACGATATCCCCGCCCAACTCTGGAGCTTGAGCTACCACATCCGCGATACGAGCTGGCTTCATTACAGAGGTTGCAGTATTTGTTGATTTGTAACGCACTGACGTCGTAGGTCTCTTCAAAGTGGCCTGAGTTGTAGATCTCACAGTGGTTTTGTTTGAAGCTGCGGCGGAACTGGCAGGCCTTTTCAAACTCGACATCGCCCCGACCACCGACGACGCATTCGTAGTGGTATTAGACCGAGCCCTGGATCTCGAGGTCGCTGTAGTGGATGTAGTGGAACTACCTCGAACGATAGTAGTAGCGGTATTAACAGGACGGGTCGACTCTCCAACTCTAGAGGATACAGCCGTTCTCGACGCCGTACGGAGAACAGGCCGTGTAAGCGTGGTCCTGGAATTCGACGTGGCGGTCTGAGAAACAGGCCTGGATAGCGGACGCACAGAAGTCGATGTGCCTGGATGAGATATCTTGCTAGTGACTGCGGCTGTAGTAGAGCGTAGACCCAAGCTCGAAATGCCTGAAGCACCTGTGCGAGTAACAATGCCAGTTCTAGTAGAAAGTGGCATCGGGCAGGTAATTATCGATGTTGGCTTTGGTTTCACCGGCTGAGGATTGGCTAGTTCCTTGTGCGGAAATTCAAAAAAGGGATCTGCGTCAGCTATGTAAAAAGAACCAGATGGGCAATGAGTACGCGGACTATGACCTACAAAAGGAAGGAAAAAGAATGACCCACAAATAGACGAGAAATCCAACGCAATGTCACAGATCTCAATATCTTCCGCTCTAATTTCAAATTCCACTGCAGATTCTAGTGGTTCGTAAAACGCGCCGTTACGCGATGCCTCCATTATCGTTTGCCCGAGAACCTTGTAATCTGGCATCTCGAGGTCGAAAGGAGGTTGGTATGGTAGATCTACATACAGTAGTTGCCACTGCGTCAATATTACAGCAACGGAGCTTGAATAGAGCACAGACGTACCAAGAGTATTAGGAGCCATGTACTCAATCTCGTCAAAATCCTCTTCCTCAGGTAGGACAAGCTCTGGAAACTCTACCGCAATACCATCCGCACTTTCATCATTCGAATCCACATCCCAGTGATTCCGCGTATTCAAAGGGGTCTCAAATTTTTGTGAATTCCTCGGGACACGAATGTGTTTTCGTGTTGAACTGGGACGTAAAGCAGAATCGGGTGTACCAGAGGCGGAAGCAGGATGGAGGTAGGGCGTTTGTGCATGGATATTATTGGCATTACTCAGGTTGACGATCCGATTCGGAAAGGGCGTTTTGTCTAGAAAAGGGCGAGTTGGGACACGAACACCTCCTTTCAACTGGGTATCTGCTTCAGTGAAAAGCGGCTCTACAGATCATAGGCATTAGTCTGCAAGCCAAGATAAGAAGAGCGAGCATTAGCAGATTACTTTGGAATGGAGTCTTAGTTTGAAACGGAGTCTGCTGTCCAACACCTGCTTTTCCTTTTCCCTTCAAAGTCCCGAGTCTGTTTTCAGCTAATCCTCGCGAAGGCGTCTTAAAAGCATGGCGATTCGTGTTGCTCTCAGCGTTGCGCAATATAGGTTGAGTGGAAAGCATTTCGCTGTAAGGCGTTGATTTCAATGAAAGGCGTGACTCACGTGAGGAGTCGGGAATAAGCACTAAATACGGCGCTTAAAATTGACGGAGGTGATCTTTAATATACCTAGCAAGCAAGGTGACCTTCCTTCCTTCCTTCTCTCAGCCTTGTGATAACAAATACCGGATATCAAGAACAGCGTCATCCAGAATGGCAACGATTTCTGCCATCTTACAATTATTTGTGAAGTCAAGACATATGGGTCTGTATTTTGGCCGTGAATTAAACTTTCTAAGCCCGCTATACCACATTATCGTATCATGAAACCAGGACAGAGATCCCGTTGTTGTGCGTTTTTGATAGTTGTGGCTAAGTCTCTATTCATTCGCGGATTCGACTTTACTAGTACTACCGCTCTCTGCACGCTCGAGAAATGCGCTGCTGGAGAGTGTATAAAAGGTCTCCAGGAAGGGTTTCACCTTCTCTAGTGCTGGTCGCTTTTCCATCCCAGAACACTCTACGGTTGACCGTAGGACAGCTCATCCCCACAACCTCACCCCCTTCAACGCCTATCCCCCTCTTTCTTCGTCACCCACACCGAATATCTACTCATCTCTTTGACTCTATAATGAAGAATTCTATCATCATCTCTGCTCTCTTTTCCACCTTTGTTGCAGTTTCCGCGCGCACGTTTACTGTCAAGAATAACTGCAAGTATACTGTTTGGTAATCCACATCTATCGTATACATGCCCCATATATCTCATTCTTCATGCTTTTGTGTAGGCCGGCAGTAAGGCTTCAATTTTTTTGCACTTGAATTTTGGCTTCATAATGACCGATGTGATAGATCTTCACGGACATGAATGTCGGTACCAACAAACCTTCTATGCCCACTGGGTATGTAATCATTCTCCGTATCTAATATCATACTGGAATTTCTGATCTTCGTTATTTTGAGTAGCTGGGAAGCGGCTTCAGGAAACACTTCAACCTTCACTGTTCCCAATGATTGGCAATCTGGTCGCATCTGGGTGAGTGTCCTGGCATATTTCACTCTCCTTTTCTCACAAGCACAAATAGGGAAGGACTGACTGTGACTTCTCGAAGCCCAACGCAAGTTCTTGTGCCACAGGTGGATGCAATGGTGGACTTTTGTGCGATGAACACAGCGGCACTGTAAGTTTAGTAAGTAGTCATGTTTACGGGAGGTCGCTGATATCCATGCGGCTAGGGTGTTCCACCTGTAACTGTGGCTGAATGGACACTCGGAAAGAACGGGAGTCCCGATAACTACGATGGTGAGCTCATCAACCCCTCTAGAGGTATGAATAGCTGTGCTTACCATTACTTACATCGCGGTTCTGTGTCAGTTTCTATGGTCGATGGGTTCAACATTCCTATGTCCGTTGTGCCTACCGCAGGGTGTCAAGCCATCGAGTGTAACACCGATTTGAACCCCAACTGTGAGTTGTACTCGTACAAATCTTGAATCAACATGTGAATTATAGCGCGGTATCATTGGACATAGGCCCCGCTCAGCTGCAGCTCAAAGATGCCTCAGGCACTGTTGTTGGATGCAAATCTGCTTGCGATGCAAACCTCGATGGGGACCCTCGTAAGCCCTTTAGTAACCAGCTATTGTTGTCGTCCGATGAACAAAAGAACCGTTTTGTCAGAAAATTCCCCCAACTGCTGCAGTGGATCTCATAACGTACCCGCAACGTGTCCTCCAAGTGGTGTACAGTTCTACGACTACTTCAGTATGTTTAGTTTTTTTGTATATAATCAAACATGGCTACTCAGCGCTCATTACTTATTTGCAGAAAACGGATGCAAGAACGCCTACGCATACGCATACGACGAGTCGAGTAAAACTGCTTTGTGGACGTGCGACTCAACAAAGAATGCAGATTATGCTGTCACATTTTGCCCTTGAAGCTTGAAGTATCTTGGTCATATACGGCTGTCAATTGCGCCCTATTGCGCCTGCACCAATCTTGATGAGAATTGACCTCCATTCTGCTCTGAAACTTTTTCAAGATGTTTCAAGAAAATTCGATTATGTAGTCATATATGAAAATGAAAGTAGATCTATAAGTTAGTTGTGAAAACGTCGAAAGCAATTAGAGATTGTACAGGTTCAAGAAGTAGAGCACACTATTATCCCTCCATTTCGTCGTCAGTATCAGATAAAACTTCTTTGCTTTTACTACAAATGTCGTGAGCAAGCGAAAAAAATTCGAGCGGAGCAACTACTTACAACTGCTTTTTACGTTGAGGACCTGTCTGCACTTCCTCTTCATCATCGTCTCTGAAAACCCGTTTTTTCGTGCGCTTGGTGAAAAAAGGTCAACAAATGCGGTGCATTTCTAAGTGGCAGATACACACCTTCTTTGTGGGCCTCTCAGCCTCATCCTCGTCTGAAAATACGGCTGCCGGCTCTTCAGCTTCCTCAGTGGGTTCACCATTAGCTTTCCTGATTTTGCCGCGGCGTTTCTTCTTGGGTGCATCACCCTCGTCACCGCTACCGGTTCCGTCACCTTTGGATTTCTTAGCCTTCTTTGGTCTTTTTTCCTTCTCTTCGTCACTTTCGTTCATTCGTGCCTCGCGCGTCCATTCAAGAGCCTGTTCCCTAGCCAATCGTCGTTCTTGTGCCAATTTCTCGGCTTCCTTTCGAAGAGCTTCCATTTTTTCTTTCTGAGCGGAGTTAAAGCTGCGTTGTCAGAAATGACTTCTCAAAACCTACCTCCATCGCCTCCTGCCGCTGCCTCTCTTCAAAACGAATTTGCCTGGCAGAGTCCAGTCTAGCCTGCGTTTCACCTTCATGCTTCGTTTGCGAAGATATATGATCATCTTTCTTTCGTAGCATATTCTCTCCGTATTTTCGTCGTTGATCTGCAATGTCGCGGCTGTATGGTACCTGCTGCGACTTATCAGAAGCTAGGGCGCCAAACAACCTAGGAAATGCGAAGTTAGAACGAGAGTCGATAACGAGAGGATTGACGGCACAAACTTATGGGCGTGCTGTGCCATCTCAATAACTCGTTGTAGATCCTTAAGGGTGCGCTTTGCAGGAGGTAAGGAGAACAACATCTCAGCTGACTTTTGTTGTATCATGGCAATATTATACAGTATTGCCTTATCATTGGGTTGAATATGAATGGCCTGTTATGACTGATTAGTTGGAGGAATCATTTACAAGGTAGAGCACACCGTTTGGGCATATTTCAATGCCGTTTTGATAGAAGGGTAAGATTGATCTTTCATGGCCTTTGCATACCACGACCGACAGAGGCATAGGAGGACGGGCACGTTCTGGCCGCGGTAGAACCGTACTGAAGCGGTTTCGTACTACTTCACAGTTAGTCGGTCAGTATACGCTTGGAACGATGACTCACACTTTCAATGGCACGGTCAAATTCATCACGAGCATAATAGCAGTGTCCCATGTTGAGATACACACTACCATCGTTGATAGATTCGCGAACCTTAGCGAATACATCCAATGCATCCCGGGTACTCTGGATACGCCTCTGAGCTTCGTCCCCTGCCGATAACGAAACACCGCTCAGCGCGCCTAGAGCATCCTCTGCTGTGACAATGGCCAGGCCTTGAGCAGCAAAGGCGCAAAAAGGATCCAGCTGCAAGGCCTTTTCATAGAACTCGGTAGATCTCTGGAACCCTCGTCGACGTTCTTCTGTTCCTTTGGAGCTCGTATCACGGCTTTCACGAGCCTGATTGTAGTGGATCCAGCCTGCCGCGCATAACGAGTAAATATCGTGCTTGTCGAAGTCCTTCAATGTTGTGAATACAAAGTCTTTGGCATTTTTCGTAAGGTTCGTCTGGACAAGGAAGTAAGTGTAAAAAGCGCGTAAATTCAGATTGCTACTCTGGGAAGCAAGTGACTCTTTGATAAGATCGTGAGCTTCGCTGTTACGCTTAATATTGTGTAGTAGCTGAGCCTGCCGTATCTTTGCTGTAGATGGGGGGTATTAGTAGGGAGAGGGACGCAAAAAAGATCTACGTGCCATCCACGTATTCTGGGTGCCGCGATAAAAGTTTTTCATATGCATCAGTCGCTTTCTCTACCTCTTCCTGATCCTCGTATACCCTCGCGAGATTATACAAAATAGACGTCGAGATGATTTCTGCATTCTCAGAGCTCATGCTCGCCATCAAAGCGGCTTCATAAAATCCTAGCGCTTGGGAATAATTTGAATCCAGATGATGCAAAGCGCCCAAATTGTTTAAGAGACGGGGTTCAGTTGTGCCGGATAACTGGCTGATTTGCAGCGCTTCCTGTAGAGCCTTCGAGGAACGGTCAAGATTCTCGTCCTGCCATAACCGAGCGATCTCTAGATGCATATTCATATCTTCGCTAATCGTTCGTGAGGCCTTGCTCAGTCCACTGCCATTAACCTTGCCGTCTTCGATCTCGAGCGTTTTGCTGATTCTGTCAAACAGTTCACGGGCACGCGCGCGCTCTTGGACCACCTCGCTACTGGATATTCCGGGTCTAGGTGAGCCGCGGAGCGAAGCAAGCATCACAGTAGCTTCCAGCGACTTCTGAGGATTCGGAGCCTGCAGAAGGTTGTCTAAAGTGTTGATAGCACCACCCGGCTCATCTGAATCAGTCTTCATCAGTCTGAAGAAACGAAGAAATTGCGGATCCCTACCATTGTTCATCTGCATTTGAGCAAGCCCAATTGCAGCGAGTACATGCTTCGGTTGACCTTCAGTTGCTGAAGAATAGTACCGTGTAGCGGCTAGGAAGTTGCCTTCAGCATGCGAAACCCGTCCTGCGCGTATATAACCTTCTGTGAGAAGGGGCAAGGTATCGGCGAATTGGATGGTCCTCTCAGCGAGTTTGAGGGCCTAAAACTGAGATAAGACGTTGTATATCGTAAAAATCATGCGATAGAACACACTCGTTTGAACGCTCCTTTCTGCACGAAAATCTCGCAGAGAGCGTTGGCCGCGGACGCGTTTTTCTGATTGGCATTGAATGCCTTTTCGATCAGTTTAGTCCCACTGAGAAATAAGCGCGCGCGCTCCTCCTCCTTCAGATGCCCGTCTTTGCTGGAATTTACTGACTCCAAGCCAAGTAGTAGTTGTGCAGTCCAATCTGAAGGATTCTGAAGGCAAGATTTCAGCAAATGCCACCTACGGCTAGAAATAAACGAACAAGTTCCAAGCTGCGTTCCCAGGCTGCCTTGGCTTTAGCTTGATTGTTCATAGCCCAGAAGCATAATCCAATCCCGATACGGGGATCTGGATGGCAATGTGGGTTATATCTCAAGACTTGCTGAAAGATTTGAAGCGCCTGAGGGTAATTTCTCCGCATATAGAGAATTCTGCCCTGCATATTATTTCATTGAGGAAACTGTTTTATAAGGAGGCTTGAAGGGAGGGACCTTGCCAAGTAACGCAACGAGGTTGGTAGGTTTCGTTGCGAGCACGTCTTCGAACGAACGCAATGCCTCATCCATGTGACGCGTAGCAAGTTGTTGAATACCTATATTAATTCTATGTGAGTAGTCGAAGTTTAATGACCACTGGAAAACGTGCCTCGAGTGAGGAATGCGAGTTCCATGCTGACTGCTGGTTCCCCTGACTGGCTCGCCTCCGATGCGGAACTAGACGCAGCATTGATCAGAGAGGCAGCTTCTCTATGGCAATCTTCCTTGGATTTTTGGTTTGTCATTACGTCCTCGCCTGTCTCTGCAGTGAGACACAGAAAAATCAAAAGGAAAAGGTCCACAGACGAGCATTAGGTAGAATTAGCTTTGGAGCTCTCCGAGAATGATCAATTTGAATGTTTGCAAGCAAGGAGTAAATTGGGGACAGTGATGATGCGTTTCCATTCATTTTGAACGCTAGGAACATGGGTCAATGACTTGTAAACCATTAAAAAAAAACGATAACATACAAGCAATGGCATTATTCGCAATCTGCTCCGCGGCCTCACAATACCCTCTTCTCCAATATTCACCAGCAAGCTTTGTCCACACCCAGACTTTGCATTGGCCATCCCTCAGGAGTTCAAGGACATCTTCTGGATTAGAATCAAGGTTGTCGAGGTCGATGGTAATAACTTCCTGACTGCCAAGTTCAATGTCGATAGATCGACCAGTTGAAACAAATTCATCGTCAACGTCCATAATTTCTTGTCATTCACAGGGCCCAAAACACGAGAGTGAGGATGTGTAGACCGTGTTTTGTGATGGTGGTTGTCTTCAAAATATTCGGGTACTAACTTCTCGACAGTCGTTAAACCGGCAGGCAGCTTATCTAATTGTCTTCGAACCACTGTCTTTTACTATTAGTCTACCGCAGGTGAAATGTCTTATTTTCTTCCCCATTTACCTTCAGGCTGGCACGTCGATGAGGCTATCAAGTCCGAGGAGGATCGTGTAGTTGTCATTCGATTTGGCCACGACTGGGACAGCCAGTGTATGACCATGGATGAGACCCTGTATTCCGTCGCCGAGAAAGTACAGAACTTTGCTGTAATATATCTATGTGATATTACAGAGGTCCCAGACTTTAACAAGGTGTGCCTAATAAAAAAGCTCTGCTGATATTCTTTCTCATTCTAATGTGATAGATGTATGAATTATATGATCCATGCACTGTGATGTTTTTCTATCGGTAAGCCATATCTTCTTACCGTGACTCTTTAGACAGTGCTAACTCTGTACGCTCAGAAACAAACATATTATGATTGATTTGGGTACCGGTAACAATAATAAAATGTACGTCTCCGCCGTTCTCTCAGTGGTGAACTAGTGTTTAACCTTCAAGACTTGACGTAGAAATTGGGCCATGGATAATAAACAAGAAGTATGATGTTGACAACTGATTGATAATTAAACTTACGCTTTCTTCAGTTAATTGACATTATTGAAACAGTATATCGTGGCGCTTCGAAAGGACGAGGTTTAGTGGTTTCTCCCAAAGGTTCGCCTATTTCCTGTGACTATTTGTTTTTTTCACTGAGATTTTTTTTTTGCAGATTATTCGACTCGTTACAGATATTAATCCTACACCTCGCCGTCTCTCGTATCGTACATACACCCTTGTTTCTCTCGCGTCGTGAAATAAATAATGGTATCCCTCGAGCTCGTTGAACTAGCAGCCCACTATAAAGAAATCAGCTTTGAGTACAAAGCATCGGCGATCAACTTACTGCAATACCCCATTGTCTCGCAATCTTCACTGCTGCCAAAACTCGTGCAGCCAGCCCGCAGAGCCTCCTCCGAGCTTAAGTAACACACGCCGACCATGCACCCGCCGTATTGAGCATTAACTTTGGAACCGAAGAAGGCGATCAATGCGCAGAGTGTGAGTTGGAGGCTGAAGTTCATCTAATCGAAGTCGATATTCAGCAAATCAGCTACCAAGGATGGATGCGAAGACGTACGTTTCTGATCGCGGGGTAGTCAATGATTCTCGAGGTTTCTCGCTTCTGGTTGTTGCGATCGCTTGGAATGTAAAGGGGGATGTAAAGAACTGTTTGGTTCTTGGGGCCTCTGGCTTTTGGTGTTCTGGGGGCCTTTGGCTTTTAACCTAATGAGGAGCCGATAACATATCAAGCGATACCTGCCCAAGCCAGGTCCTTAGCTCATGAAACAATCGATGCATGAGGAGCCAATCCAACTTATCTTGAAACGACAACGATAACAGACGATGATGCTCGCTAAAGACATCGCCGCGCGTGCGGCACTGCCAAACGCTGAAATACCGCACTGTGGGGTGTGGGGTCAAACGCGCCTGGAGAGGTCAGCTGAGGTCAGTCTTCAATCCTCGATCTCGTCATTATATGGCATTATTCGACTTTTATTTGTTCCAAAACTCACATAGTCAAACCGACGAACTTCAGTAAACTTCAGTATCTTCTGTCCTTCTCCGTTGTCAAAATGGTCTGATAAAACCGACGGGAATGAGATAGTCACTATCTTCAACTACTGATGAATCATAACGCGCTCGCTTAGGAACAACACCGCATGCAGTACTGATCGCAACGATACGACGCTTGAGCGTTTGAGATCGGGGAGTAACAACAATGTTTGATACGTAGGTTAAGGTAGGTTGCATGAAGCTGAAGCTGAAGGTTGGTCGACTCTTTTTCTACTTGCTGGTCTAAAATAGTCGACCTCTTCCTTGGTCAGATTCAACCTCGTAGGACCTAAAGGGAATCGTCGAATCGGCATAACAGAGGTACATATCTCCTCTATCCCCCTATGGTCTCATGAAACGACCGACATGGTCATCCGAGTCGCACGTTATCGCGCGGTTATGCGCATATAGACCTTCGATAAGACGTCTTAAGGCGTTTCCTCAACCGCTAAACACGAATACCGCAAATAAGCGCTGTTTAGGATGCGGGGAATGTGGGGAGCGTGTACCTGGAGATATTCGCAGATCTCTAGAACTCTTCTTCAAGCTTTGTGTAAGTCGTGACAGTGTCATAATGCTGTGGCAATCGTCATTGGGTTCCAGTTCTCTTCAGGAAAGAACTGATGAACTTTTGAATTTTACGGCTCAGTCAGTATATACATACTGCCCCTCAAGTTGACTATCGTAATTAGTAATTATCGGATTACTATCTTATCAGGCACAGCCCTTCAACCTGCGTGCCGGGCTACCTCCTGCTACCCTCCCTGCGTTATTTTGGTCGCTTGCGCCAGCATTTCTTGAGCTCCGTTATCTGGTCTAGATAGCCCCGCCAAGAGACCTCAGATAATGCGATAATAAGAACCGCGACCGGGCGCGTACCGGGATGTACCGGGCAGGATAGTGCAGCTACAGAATCAGTTCGTCGTATCCTCTGCGAAAATAAAATCGTCCCTTTTCGACTTTAACTACTACATTGACTCGTCAACATCTCACTGAGCACTACACAACGTTTGGCTAGCCAATCACGGCGTTCCTTGGAATAGAACACGATCATTGTGGCGGAAAGTTCCAGAGTATCGACTGGTATACTCACTAACTCCTCGGTTAGGTGAGAGGCCATGTCTGTTGCAATAGCACCCGGATGAACCCCATAGGAAATGATACCTTGACTATTTCCATATCTAGTAACAAATAGTTCAGAGAGACGTAAAACAGAAAGCTTGCTTGTCTGCAAAAAATCGAACTTTATGATCAAGCCTTCAGGTTTTATACCTGATACGCAGAAAATCCAGTCCAAAAATGCGCTGCAACACTAGTCAAGTCAATCATGGTTTTCAAGCCATGCAAGCTGGATATCAGTAGGAGGGGCCGCAGGGCAGCTCGGGTAACATTGAAGAGCCCTTTGATGTTAACCGTCTAGATCCCCCGGGAATCCCGTAAAATGTTGACATACAAGGAGAAGATGCAAAATATAGACGGGAAAGGTATTCGAACTATAGACCCGGAAGTTTTTATGACGAGATGCCGAGGAAGATTTTTTCATTCTACGCATGGTGTGGTAAATCCTATACCAGTAAGTAAGTGAAGGGACGCATCACCACTTCGCGGAACATATAGTGGAAGTGCGTCGATGAGTATCAGACAATGTAGTACATACACCACTCCGATCCGCCTCCGAGGAGACGTCCAGAGCCTCGATTCTGGCCATATTACGCATCATCACCATTCAAAATCTGCAACGTCGTCAAGTAACTTTTTCTTCTCTCATCCGTAACAGTGGTCCCCACACAATTTGTGATATAATTCTCCCATCCTGCCTGCGTCTGGGCCTGCAGCCCTTGAACCATACCAGGTGACTTTAAGCATCCTTGTCCCGGTTGTCCCGGTTGCGTGGCGCCGCTTTGAGTATAGAACCACATAGCACTAGCGAAACTTAGTCCATCACCCAGAACTACAGCGCGAATGATGTTTTTAGTTTCATCAAGGAGATTGTTGGAGAGTGAAGATAGAGAGATGTTGGATTCCGATTTGTGGTGTTTGATGTTAGGTATGAGGGCGAGGGTTTGTTTAGATAGGAAAGGCGTACTAAGCGCATATTGGTACACAGAAGGAAATTCCATGAGGTTGCGGGTTCCTTGACCCGGATTTCCTGGAAAGCTGTTATGAACAAGGTTAGCGCCTCTAGATGGAAACAGTCTTCTTGGTAAGGAACTCACTGGTTGATATCAAACTGGAACCCGCCACTTTCGAAGGACATCAGGCTGAGTAATGCAGCCTTTTCGCCGACAGTCGTGATATTATAATCAGCAAATCCTTTGTTGACGAATGGTAATGCTTGAGCGGCTGTACGACATTCGTCCAAGAACTGAGAGCCTTTCAAGGGACAAGTAGTACCATTGATGATAGCATCGAGTTGCGACAATGTGATTTCGCTCGAGTTGACTGAGAAGGAGGAGGAGGAGGAGGAGCGTGAGATCGGTATGAAGGCGGCTTGTACGGTTTGTGCTGCGATCAGAACCGAGATCAAGACCATGAGAAGAAACATTGTGAAGAAGGAAAGTGTTCTGAATATCGTTGATAGTGAAGAAGAGTAGGGAGCAATTTGTGGTACCAGAACACTTCGCAGAAGGTAAGGTCAAGAAAGATAGGAAGCACCAGACCTCATATACGCCAAATATTTATGTAGTGCGCCTTGAGGTCTTCTCAGTTGGACGAACAATGGCGCTATTCATTGTACTTCCCGAATAGGAAATCCGTGAACAATTACGTGGAGGAGCTTGGAATGAGCAAGGTCGCCAGTTTAACGCGGCCATTCGAAACAGCATTGGACTCAGATACTGAATATTAATATGATCGTCCAGAATTTAGCCTGGAAACGTCGGGCGAGCGCTTGGGAAAGAAATTTCATACCCCTAACCCTAGTAGAGACGCCCATAATCCCTTCTCAGAGTTCGCATTTTTCGTCGTCCACCCAAAAAGACCGACTTTCCGTCGCTTCGTCGCAGTATAAACCGTCTCAAGATTCCAGGTGAGATCCTGCTGCCTTTATGGAATGTATACTCGAAAGAAAGAAGTGAAACAGAAGGAATTGGCATTGGATTACGCGAACAAAGTTTGGATGGTCTTCGGATGGTCTGATTTCTTCTGGATCTCGCTAGCGTTTTCATCCTCCAAGCCGTTCTGGACCTTCGATTGACTGATTGTGTATTCTACTGTCTTTGATTGCTGCAGGTTGAGCTGCAAATATGGCTTCCAAACTACCATCAGTCCTAAGCGCAACAGAAGAGGAGATCCAACTCCTTCTTGCTGCTCAATGCCATGTTGGCATGAAAAATTGCGATAAGCAGATGGAATCCTACGTCTGGAAGCGGAGAGCTGATGGTCAGTGGCGACGTTGGAGGTATTTTCATGCATTCTAATGGATAAAATCGTTCAGGAATTCACATTCTCAATATCGGCAAGACCTGGGAGAAACTCGTTCTCGCTGCCCGAATCATCGCTGCCGTTGAAAATCCTAATGACGTTTGTGTCATCTCCGCTCGTCCCTACGGACACCGCGCTGTCCTGAAATTTGCCGCCAACACTGGCGCACAAGCCATTGCTGGCCGGTTCACTCCCGGTTCCTTTACTAACTACATCACTCGTTCCTTCAAAGAACCCCGACTTATTGTTGTCACCGACCCTCGAGTCGACCACCAAGCTATCCGTGAGGCGGCCTATGTCAACATCCCCGTCATTGCCTTGTGTGACACTGACGCACCTATGAAATTTGTTGATGTTGCTATCCCCACGAACAACAAGGCCAAGCACTCCATTGGTTTGATTTGGTGGCTTCTTGCCCGGGAGGTGCTCAGATTGCGTGGCACGATCCCAAGAACTAGTGATGGATGGAATGTTATGGTCGACATGTTCTTCTACAGGGATCCCGAGGAAGTTGAGAAGCAGCAACAGGAGGAAGCTGCAGCCAAGCTGGCGGCACAGGCTGGCGAGGAACCTGCTGCCGGTTTGACAGAGTGGGATGTTGCAAGTGGTCCTGCGGCTGGCGCTATCAACCCCGCATTAGTATCTCAGGAAGGTGGTATGTATACTCTTTTCTCTGCGTTGACTCGTAGTCTCACGTTGAGCTTTTTTTTTCAGCAACTCTCGACTGGTCTGCTGACGCCACTGCCGGTCCTACGGATTGGGCCGCAGAGCCTTCAGGTGCTGGATGGGGTGCTGATGCACCTGCTGGAGGTTCTGGCTGGGAATAAGTCTCCTGTATCGTCGTTTGTCTCATTGCTTTGAAAACCACACAACTTCATGCGTCTACTATGCGATATTCGTATGGTATGGTATTCAAAAAATATGATATCATCATATCTACCTTCTACGTCAGCAGCTGGTTGGTAGCTTGTGCGTGCTTGGGACACAATGTGTACGCACTCACTTGAGCAATAAACTCAGTCATTGGTCAAATTTTTCCTCACACGGTTTACACATAATCATTGCGAGCCAGACTCTAGACTTTTTTAGAAAACGAGCTTACAGTAGTATCAGTCAGTGGATATTGTACTTGTAGAAGGTCATGATATGATCTTTCGCTCGACCAAAGGCAAACAACACGATTGATTCTGTTTGTGAAAATGAGGCTTCATCAGTATAGTGTTGAAGCTTGAAGGTCTTGGAGCGGTAAACCTAGCAATTGCTCAATCAGGAAGACGAACTACGCTGTCGGATGTCAACAATTGCTGAAGCGCCAGAAAACACTGTGATCATAGTTACAGGGGCGGAGACGAGAGGTTGAACCTGGGTTGAACGATGAAATCATTATAGTCAGCTTAAAGATCAAGGGTATCTCCTTCAACCTCGATATCCCAGGTTAAGTTGTTTCCTAGATTGGCACTCATGGAAATCCTGTCCATTGTAAAGACTACTATTTTTCATTGGTGAGTCACACACCGTTGCTTCAATTTGCACTGTTTTTGTGCCAACAAGTTCTCTACGTCCTAGACTTGTGATCCTTCGCCGTTCAGAATTACCCTTGTCTTCTGACGAACTGACATTTGGCCGACTACTTTCCTCACCAAAATTTTCTATATTCCTCGCGCAACCACTGCGTATACATGTACGAAACCCTTGAAACTACGGAATTGGATTCCATGGAGAAGAATCGCATTTTGGTAATGCCGTTCTCGCTCGTTGCAATGAGCCAGAATTCGATACGGGAGAGTTATGGATTTCTGTCAGGTGTTTGAGGTTGGTCCATTTTTTCCGTATAACAGTAATCCCTCGGTTCATCATTGGCTCATAGGACTTGCACTTCACGCATAATCTGAATATCGCCCAGAAGTGCGTTTATCTGATTACTGGTCATTTATCATACTCAGTTATCAGCATACAGTGATGCAAAAGACACCAACATCATGATAGACTGGTCTCTAATACATGATGTTCTGATACATGGCGCGAGCGTTGACATGAAAGCCGATTGGAGTGGTCCTGCCAAACCCCACAGGCGCACTACACAAGTCGGATACAATATTATTCTATCGATTGGAACTTATCCGGACAGTATGCTCCCGCAGTGCACTGGGGTCGCCGTTACAAGCTCCTGGGCATGGTCTGATATGGTGGGGATCAATCTGTCCCGGAATTCCAAGGAAAAGAGCTATTTAATCCTTTCGCAGCGGATGTGTCCTGTATATGAAATGTCATTCGCACAAGATGTAATGAGAAGACTTGTTATATGTATGTAAACTGGACTGATGTACTGATGATCTGTATATAGGGCTGGGGAGAGCTGGGAATACCTGCAAAGCGCAACTTCGGGTTTCTTCCGATCTTATTGCTGATATTATGAGACAGGACAGCCCTTCCAACAGAACAATGAATCGAGTCATGTTCCGTTCAGAGAATATTCAAGAAGAGCACAGTTGTTGCGAAAATACGATACATGGCCCTCTTGTTTTTCATCTTCTTTATTCGCCGATCCACCGAACCAAACAAGTAGTGTATGCTTCAGCAGATACCCGCTCTACTAGACGATACCATTCATGGTGCTTTGTGATATTTTGTCATTGTGATATATATTCTAGATGCCTTCGAATTGGTTTTTGAATTCTTGGAATAAAATGTTTCGTAGATCTGTTGAAAAGATACAACTCAGTCAGTTCGCCGACCTTATATAACTCAAACATGGTATGTATTGGAAGAAGGGGGCATATCTTTTAACAGTTCTCCTATATCAAGTTACAGAAGGTCTATGTATGATGGCTCATCCATACATGTCTAAAATCGGAATGGCACAAGTTGTATCTGTCGACCTTGTGCTAACGTGCCCAATTATGGGTTATATTCTGATTCAACATTTTTCTTTCCTTTCAAAAGCCCCCAGGAAAAGATACATGGAAACATCTTTTGATTCGAAGGGTATCTGGTATCGAAATCGAATCGAATCGAGGTTCATTAAGGTACGTATGCAACACCAGCCTTTGTTGTAGGGTCACATAATCAGGTCGTCAAGGGGTATACTCGAAAGCATGAACAAAAGCGTTAGGAGAGCGGGAATGATAACAACAAAGCAGGGAAATTCTATGTGCATGAATAAGGGATACAGACCATTGTCCAGACGGTTCCTGTTCAAAAATAGCCCCAGAGTACCCGAATATGTGATGTTTGAACTATGATGTAGATGCAGAAATCTTTTTCTTCCGTACGCCCCGGCGGCTTTCAGTAGGAAAAACACATTCACGCGACCGTCGCTGGCATTGACTGAAGACACGAAATCAGCATTTTACTTCACAGGACTGAAGAGACTGAAAAAAGAACATCTGCAATGCCGCATGACGACCAACAATACGCCGAATATTCACCAGCCGATCTACAAATGTAGTCGGAGCCGATATCTACATCCATCCCCCCTCTTGAACAATTTGTTGAATTACCTACTTGCATGTTTTTTCTACTGTCCCAGCCAAAGGGGGTCCGCAAGCAATCTAAACGACAGTTTCAACCACAAGAACCCAAACAGTTGATTTGCTGACCTTTCTGATACGACAAAAATTGCAAGCCAATGTTTGGGCTTTCTTCTTCTCAATAGGTCTTCTATTCATTGGGAGCGGACTGAGGCGCATGAGACCCGATGACTCAGGCTGAAAATGGGTATTGAGCTGAGGCTCTGGGGCACGAGGACTAGATGTGGCTAATGGTAGTGTGGTTGTGGAAGTAAATGGTATCGGAGTATCACGTCGGTCTATATTCGAGGTCGGTGAATCAGATTCCGGAGTATTCTGGATTGACCTTACGCGGACACTGGGCCACGTCCCTGTTGGCGAGGATGCTAACCAGTTGCAAGTCAATTTACAATGCCTCCTCTTTACAGATAAACACCTTACTGGTATCGATTTTTGGGATGTCTTCAATATGAGAAGGGGATTTTGCAGGAGAGGATGCTTCCGGTTCCGTGAATGGTGGAGTCAGAAAATTCATGAGAGGTTCATGAGTACAACTGAACGTCGCCGTGTCTACATCTTCAGCATCCAATTGCAGTGGGGATCTGGGCAATGGAACATCAAATGGCTCTATTTTAGGAGAGGACGAAACATCGCCAAGATCATCACGCTCCGGAGACTATGGATACAGTATCAGTGCCAAATCTCAAGAGAAACAAAGCACTAACCAAGGAGATCAGTTGAGATGAGTCACATTCAAGTCGTGCTACAGATTTATCGTTACCGCACGAATCGATGGTGGACATCGATCCAGGGCTCACGATACATAAAGATGTACATCCAGCTTCAATATGAAGTGATCCGGGACTGTATCTCATTGAAGGTGTACACGGTGGGTTATGTTCTGTTAGCCCAGAACTTCGATCGCCATGGCCAGGCCCATTACGACTAAGAGAGAAGGCGGTACCGCCAAAATATCCACTGTATTCGTTGGCTGGAAGGACTTGTGGCGACCAGTGCAAGCCACGGGCCTGAGGGAAGGTGGCATAAAAGATGTCGTCTTGCTCCTGTTCAGTTTGGGCAAGTAGCGAAACACTGGACGAGGGTTCCAATGTTTCCGAGTAATACTTTTACAGCCGATGACATATCACTAGATGGTCTCCGAATTGAATGTTTCACTTACCTGAACCTGCCATAAGGAGTGATCTAACGGTGCTTCCTGTGCATAAAGGTCCGCCTGTGCTGACGGAACGAAAACAACAGATGGTCTGCGCTTCCCACCGCTAAAGAGTTTCGCGTTCGCAGGACCTTGAGACCACGGTTGAAGTTTTGAGGTTGAGGCCCCGTCGTCATGATCTGCTGGAAAGTGAGAACCATAATCCATAGCAGAAAATAAGTCGCGAAATCTTCTTCGATTCGTTGAATGATCCTGTCATTCGGGGAGAGAAAAGAAAAGCACGCGTTCTTGCACATTATATATACCTCTAGGAACGGGCGGACCAAGGCGGACCAGTGGTCGGCTAAGAGCGCTGAGGCAAAATGTAATCTTCTAAAGTCTTCATCATCTGACAATACTAAAGGTGGTTAGTGAGTGCCGTAACTGAGGGACTCGCATTATGCATGTACTTCCATCAACTGGTGAAATACAATCTAATACAACTCAATACAAGCCTAACTCCTTATACAATACCAAACATCTTGGCATATCCATCGCTTGACTTATGTTACATGCACGCCATTGGTACATTAGGATTCCAGTATTCCGGATGAATTGTATCTCATGTACATAGATGCGCGATAATTGATATGTCATATTTCGAACTTTGAGCATAAGCATCACGCCAAGCTGTCGGAAAGCTGGCACAGTCATTTGTAGTTTTCAACGCATGTAATTTTGACGCACCTGTATGTACCCCTCTTGAGGCTTGGTTTGGTACAATGCTTGTTTCTACAACCTGCAGAGCTTGTGGTTGGCCTAATCTTGATCCCTGTGAACCCACCCACGCTGTATACGAATACAGATGCAGATCTCCGGGAAGATATGGACATTCGATCCAACAGCACAACATCAGCGACTCATCCGACCTCATTCAGCCAGCTGCCGCTGACCGCTGCCAGACCAGACAAGAAGCTGAGTAAAAATGAAATAGAATAACGCGGCTCAACAGCCGAACCACATTCATCAATTTTTAAAACTTACCTCCAAACGATTTTTCTGATGCTCACCAGTTAAGAAAGTACATGCATCGTTTGTTTTGGGCTGGACGCAGGGTGATGAACTGAAATGCTGAATCGAAACATGGGTCTCAAGAGAGGATTGAGTGTGGCACAAAGCTGTTCTCATGGCCCAATCTCTGCAAAGGTATCCGTCTGACGCGATGGGCGTCTTGTTCTACCTTCTAAGCTCTACCTTGGTCCACGTTCCAACTTGCATATATCTTCGATAAGGTATCGACGTGTTCTGTCTACGTGAACACGAAGTTTTCCCGATGATATAAGAACCGATCTTGACTCCATTGTATCGAAAATGGTTATAACGAGAGTTCAACGTGTCCAGTGAACGTATAGTGAAAACTTGCACCTGTGCAGGAAATATTCAGAAACATATACAGTACCCTTTTTAATCGATATCAACAATAAGCTGCGGTATATATGGGTAGAATGATACCAGGACGATACCTGACGATACCTGAGAAGCCGAAATTTGGTCCACATGGAAATCTGATTCTTCATGCTGTTACTAGCTGCTAATTCTTGACCCCGATTGACGCTTCTCTTCCGAATTTTGAAGAAACACAGGCATCCATAGCTATCATATGGTCGGGCTTTTGAAGAAAGTTGAAGAAAGGCCACTTCGGAAGGGAGAGCTTAGAGATTTACAGATCCGGTTGATCCTCTTCCCACGGTAGCTATTCATTCCAAAGTCTATTACTTAAATCATCAGTTCAAACGAAGGTGAACCAGTTTGCTATGGTACCAGGGTCCAACACCTTCATTCTTCGGTGATCACCTCATCCACAAGCTTTATCAGATTCTGTGGGTGGATTTCCAGTTATAAACATCTATACCTCATACACACGACAAGTCTTAGTTTAGTCGCGCTCAGAGCTCGCGCGCACTCCAAAATCTCATGAAAATCGTACTGAACTATGATCTCTGTTCTCATAATAACCTTAAAGGATCATATATACTTCACAAAGTCGTCAGCCCCTCTAGGTCGTTAGTCAATACAGATAATGAGATGTATGCAATGCAACGGCTACTCCCCTCACATCGATTTCTCGAAGGAAAAAAATATGTTTTCCTCAAGATGATCGTTCCAACAATTTTCGGCGACCACAGACTGAGATGATTGGTTGCTGAAGTCTCGCCTGGGTGATCCCCAACAGGATTCAATGGTCAGCACCACCGAATCGAGACCGTATCCGACCGTGTACATAGGTTCCCTCTTGAGTTCGAACTTCTATCACCGAAACCATATTTTACAACAGCTAAACGATTGCCGGAGCAACACTTTATAGAATACCTTGCTCAGCATCGTCCGATACCCGGTCCCTCGAGCTCAATCCTATGAACACGCTGATAGCTGCTGATAGGTATATGTTGTGTCATCACATAAACTAAACTGCACCCAATGTCAAGAGGTGGAGCGAGTTCTTACCACCATCTTACATGGCTTTAGAACACTCCCTGCTGTATATCTCTCATCTTCTCGCTCTCTCTTCGTTCACCAATCATACTTGGTTTCTAGAGCATGGTTGACTTTGCACCTTTCTTACCTATTTGAACCTTATGTACATAGTCGGGTGTTGCCAGCCCCCCTCATACAAAGGGACATTTTTCAATGGTTGGTTTTTCTGCGTTTCAAGAACTTCCCCGTTGTCGTTAGCTATGGTATTCGGGGCAGACCGGTGATTATTCGAAGGCTCTAGACACCCAAAGGGCTCGAAAAGCACGACATTGTATACTCTATCTCCAAATGTCAGATGGCGCAGCGCGCCCTAATATTTCGGTTGGTTAGATGGGTTGATAACCGGGTAATTTCGTGGTTGCTCTCCTTGGTATGGTACTTGGGATTCCGGGGCGGCTTTGTGGCTTCACGAGTCCTCCCGAATGTTCAATCAGTTCTCCTGATTCGCCCATTTATACAGGACGTATCGACTGGCATTCATAAAATATGAATAGCTTTCATCGTGATGGCGTACAATCTCGTACAATCCAGTTGGTTTCACGCATTCAACAGGTTCGGTGACAAGATGATTGTGGCGTCCACGATCGCTGTAATACATATGCATCGGGGTAGACTGGTCAACAGAGAAAAGACAAAGGAGAAGCATGCGCATTTGAATAATCGTCAAGCGCGGTAAAACAAAATCATCATTCGAATATTCACTCAAGGATGTTTGTACACTAGAGCCAAACATAAGAACTGCAGTATGGAGTAGATTTACGCAGATTACAGACAGTTCAGGGCCACGGAATCGAAACCATTCCACGGGTATCTCTAGCCTTTCATGGACTGTCGTCCAAAGATGTAACTGATTCTCCTTCTGCATCACTTGTCAATGCCCAATCTTCCATGTCCTCTTTCACACCTCCCCCGTTAACCGACGGAATTTTTGCACCTCTTTTCCGAAGGAAAGTAACAACCTCGGTCGCATACCGCCATCCTTGAACGTCAGTTTGAACCTTCGACTCCACCACCGACAACGACGGGTCAAATACATGGGAACGTCCGTCTAGACCCCCATAAGTCTCAGCAAGATGGCTGCTTGCGCGAACCTTTAATTTTCTGCGTTCACCGGTATGCTCGAGTTGATTGAAGAATACAGCAAGCGCTTTAACAGCCTCGATACGCGCACGGAGGACATGTCGCATGATTCGGCGCGTAGGTGGACGACGGCGAGAGTGCGGGTGTGAATACGTTTTCACCGTGGGTAGAGGTTCTTGCTCCCTCGGAAGAATCAGAGTTGGGTCGGGAGGAAGAACAGATGAAATATGATTCATGGAATTCAATGTGGTTCCTGAAGGTGTACAAGCCTCAGAAGAACTAACATTGATGTTGGAGTTGTCATCGCTCGAAATCGAGGGTGTTGATATTGGATTAGTTTTGGGTTTTTCAACCCATGGATTCTCCTTTGGGGTTTTCGGAGTTGTATACAGGGAAAGGGCAGTGACGGACAGATCCCATTTCTTCGGCGCCCAGACGCCAATGAGTATACGCCAAGCCGTAATAAACCGTCTTGCGCTACAGCAATTGATATGGAAGGAAGAAGAAGCGACTGGTCGGACTCATGCGCCACATGAAAAGTGAAAGAAAGAGACGTACGCTTCATAATTACCTGGTGGTAACATTGAGTTAATTAAAGACGAGGTTGGGATGGTTTTATGTGCACATACCAGTGATAGTCCGATTATGGTAGATGGCAAACATATAAACCGTCGTAGCAGCAATAATAGCACCAACAGGTGTGTACCAGAATAGAGCCCATAGGAAGAAAAATGCAGCTGGGTAGATAAGGAACAGAGAAAATAACCCAAATGCAACTTTGTTCTGGGCTTGCGTTTCTTCCTCGTCTTCAACCAGATGTGCGCCAAAACGACCCATGATGTAAACAGGCATATGAACAACGAGGGGAAAGAGGAAGAACGGCAGGTGGACAAGAGAACTACACGTGTCACGGACGAAGAGCAGGAGTGTGAGAAGACGACTAGGGAGGGCAACAGGTTTATGGGGATCGAGATCTCGAGGTAGAGGTAACGTAGAAAGGATAGAGTTGGTCAAATTTGTGGTTTGCAAAAGCGAATAGTATTCCAGCAACCGAAGTCGTGTGGAGTTGAATTTTGGAGTCACATCAACGGTGGAAAACAGATCGACAAGCCTATGTGGAGTTTGTAGATTAGTGACCTCAGGTTTCGTTTTAGAGCAACGCACGTACGTTTGAGAAATCGCGACAAAATCGTCAAGATTGATGGAATTGTCTTTCTGCCACAGAATATCGCGAGCCATTCGCGCTGCGTACAAAGTATCCCTGAATAGGTTTGAGAGCACTCTTCCAATGGAATATAACTGAATTTACCAATCGGGAGCGTTGACAGTATGTTTCGTCAGCTCTGTCTCTATGTCATGACTGAGTCGTTTAGCTGCCGCTCGCGAGGTACCTTCGATATCCGAGAAGAACTGTTCCTTGTATGGGTCAATGGAAATTGGTTGACCAAATCTTGGAAGACATCGACAATCAGAATGAAACTTGTACATGTGTTATGGCTAAGTTCTCACTCTATGATGACCTGGCCAGTAGAATAAATGTCAAATCTTTTTTCGAAATATGTGAGAACACTCACACTACTCCGATACTTGGACTTGTTAGTATACACAATGGCTACGGGAACAACTTTCACTTCTTGAGTTCCGGGATGCTCCTTTGCGTATTTCGTGTACTCGAGCGCAGCCCACGCAGCCCCGTCTTTGATTTGCATAATCCTCGGTTCTGTATAACTGGTACCCTCGGGGAATAAAGCGACAGCATAGCCCTTAGAAAGGGCTTCAAAGGTTCCTCGAAAGAGCACTCGACGGTCGTTAGACTTGCGGTCAACCGGGATGTTGCCGGTGGATAAGAGGATTTGACGAATGACAGGATTAGCGAACAAGGAAGCTAATATATTGGATATTATTATTTCACTAAAAATATGGCAAGGTTTGCGACACACCTTTACTCCAGTAATGCAATATTCTCTGATTCGGAAACGTTGACGCTGTTGAATGTCAATTATTCTTTGCTACGAGGCATTAAGCGCGTCGTCTACGAACACAAGATTACTGGGTCTAACATCATGTTGTGGTGAGTAGCCGTGCTGCAGCAATATTAGTATGGGGAATATTTGCAAATTCAAGCACTCACATTATAATAGGACCGGTCTGTGGCACATTCTCTCCCCCGACTACTCGAATTTCAGAGAAGAAAGAAACGGCGGCTAAGCCGGTAACATAACGAATTAGACGGTGAAGAAGAAAAAAGTTGAAGTCATTGGCCAACGACGACATCCCAGAATCAACCGAGCAAACCGTGATCACAAGGTGATGGTAAGTAGAACAAGTTTGTCTAGGGTCGTTTACACTTAGCGCCGTGCGCAAGCAGCGGTTTTCATTACCTTCAGATCTAGAGCTTATTGCTTATTGCAAGAAGCTGAAGGAAGGAAGGGCCGGAGTACAATATCAGAATAGCTAGTATTTGTGTACACTGGCAGAAGAGCGTGACAATTAGATTATACACAAAGCATATGTGCCTAATCGTTGAAGCAAAACATATATGGACGTTTGGGTAACGGAAATAAGATGTACAGAACTAGATGAGAAGCGAAGACGAATTAAGCCGATGCGCTCTTATTGCGCGAAGATCGTCTCACTCCAACGGCCGGTTCAGTGGGTTTTTTGACCTTTTTCCCCCGTGCAGCATTGTTACTAGGAGGAGCATTTCTGCGACGTTTAGATGGTGTGGGTTGAGCACCACTATCATCTGCAGAACCATTTTCTGCCGTCACCGCTGTAATCCCCCCACTGTTTCCAATACCATTGTCTGCCATCTCAGGAACAGCGCTTAAATCACCATGAGCTCTTTTACCGCGACGCTTTTCCGGTGTGCGACTTGGGCCGGTCGCAGGTTTTCCAACATCCTCTTCTCGCTTGCGTTTCTCGTCGAACTGGGAAAGCAACTCAGGCGAAGGACGCGGAATGGTCATTTCGCCTGCATTCGCTTCCTCTAAGACGTCCTTTCGGCGGCGCAAGACCCGAGAATTCTGAGATTGGAGTTTTCTGGTTTGGGAGGGTGGCGGAGGGGTAGCATCATCCATTTGAGAGTCGTCATCCGCAGCTCCATTGGGGAGGTCGGCGGAAGCGGAGTTCGAGGATATACCGGCGCGATCGTTAGTATTCGAACGACCCACTTGCTTCTTATCGTTGATATCCAACTTCTGAAAGCCTTGTGAGAAAAATGTAGATCCTGGTTGCTTTTCTTCGTTGGTGTCATCAGGAATCGAGTCCCTCCCTGTAGAGAACTCGGATGAGTCAGGCTGATGGTCGCGTCGTTTGCCTAGATTCCGGTCGGCAGTGGCATCGCGATTGTTCTTCTTCACATAGTCCTGAAGCCACAGATGATCAAGCGCAGCCTCGAGGGTCATCCGAACGGCTGGATCGGGATTGAGTAGCTGTTCAATGAAATCAATGACTAGTGAATATAAGAGTGAGTTCCGCGATTGAGCTTTTAGAGTTATGACTTGCTCATTGGATTAGAAGTCTTCTCTCTTAGAATTCTCCAGTCTACCGTACGGGTACTGATTCTCACACGAATATCCGGCTGATTTTCGTCTTCTATGAAAGGACTTGCATTCGTGAGCCTGAAGAGAAAACTCTAATGAGTTCAATTGGCGTGGTTCATGCTTGAAGACACACATGGAGAAAACAATAGCTCCGACACTCCAACTATCCACCAGATTATCGTAGCCCTGCATATTCGTCTGCATGACGATTTCGGGCGCAAGATAAGCAGGGGTTCCGCACATAGTCTGAACGAGAGGTCAAGTTGAATCTGAGTGAAAATCGTCAGAAATCAAGGCGAACCTTCAACATTGTTTGGCTGTCAATGGCCTTGGCAAGCCCAAAATCCGCAACTTTGACGTCAGGCGGATTGCCTTTGGTAAGCAGAATGTTCTATAAGATACGACTCGGCGTCATAACTCAGTTTGAGCACAATAGATCACGCTTACCTCGGGTTTCAAATCGCGATGGGCAATCCCAAGACTGTGGACATACTGAACGAGCAAGATCAACGAAGCATCATCAAGAACGAGAAATGCTTACTGATAGCGCCAGACACAATTGATAGGTGATATGTTGTGTTGTTTCCTCGCCTGTTGAAGCACATATCGGCGTCACTACGGAGTACGAAAAGAAAACAAACAACACTTACTAACACCCGAACTAGAAAGAATGTATTCCAATAGATCGCCACCTTCAATAAGCTCCAAGACTAGGACTATGGACAAATAATCAGGACTCCAACAGCAAGCACGGTGAAGAAGCGTCTTACTTAGTTTGCGTTCTTCAGTAATGAAAGTCTCTTTGAGGAAACAGATGTTCGGATGACTGAGCGTTTGTAAGATCCCAATCTCTCGAGAAACCATCTTTTCGTTTGATCTAGAGCCCAGACTGCTGCTCCCACCTCCCGTCAACAAATTGCTGAACATTTTGGCGGCCCATAAAATTCCGGTTTTACGCTCCAAGCACCGTACCACAGAAGCGAATGTTCCCCGACCGAGCTGATCATGAGAATCGTATAATCCATAAAATCCGTCTTCCCGTTGTTGACCACTGGCGGTATGCCGAAAAATGAAGCCTACAAAAGAGATCCAGTATCTGCAAGGAAGAAAGCTCGAAACTACGTACGATAATCCTCAGCGGGCTGGGTACTGGAGGGGCCTGGCGAACCAAAGGCGACCTCAGCGCCATCAGGGAGGATCCGCGAAACCCCCTTCCCCAGCCTTTGACCATTGACCTACCGACAAAGGCACCGCGTCAATATTTAGTTGAGCGGATGATGAAAATGAAACTCGCGTAAGTCCCATTGCTAGAATTATCTTTCAACATGATAATTGAATCTTTTGTCTCTCTCCCATCCCAAGTTATATCAGCATGCTTGTTGCCTACGAAGTTTCTCGTCAATTGGAGCGCGATGAGCCTGGTATTACATATATACGCACTGATCTTGTAGCCAGGAAAGACGACATCATTGTGCAAGCTGCGACCGATACGATAGGTAAGTTTAGGTTTGAAGAGGTTGACCTCTTTCATATCCTTCACAAGCGGATAAAAAGATCCCCAAACATTCTCATGAATTTCCCGACCAAAGTCAAGACCCTGCGAACTAGGTTGGGTTTGTTTTACCGACTGACTTTCGACTACAGATTCGTCATCGTGCTGAGATTGTTGGGAGCTCATAGTAGTGGGAATGGTTGACGGAAATTTTCTGGCTGAGCGGATAGTTTCAAGGGTTATTTATGAAAGCAACGTGTAAGGAACGGCAATTGGGCACAAAGCTTTTGACCAGGACAAAGTTGTGGGTCGTGAAAGGGAAAAGTTGAAACTCCTTTTTCCCTTTTGAGTAGGATTAGTGATATTGTGGGGGGGCAGACAAAGACTGCGCGTAAAGACAAGGTCACAAAGAGAAAGCTATTGGAAATTCGCTTTGGTCGCGAACAATGAGGTCGAGGAGACTTTTTCTGGTTATTGTTGTTCATGTTGCACGCCGTTCGTCCGTCGGCTATCTTTGAATATGTAATCATGATTGGCGCTCGACTACCTGTTTCGGCGCTTTGGTGCTTAGTAAGACATCCCGTGATTTTGCACTTTCGAAATTCGGTCCAGCGTTTCCGTCTTCTTGCTAACCTGCAACTTTTGACCGACCGTTGATCTCAGGACGTATGTATAGCGGAAGAACAGCACCAGCACCAGCAAGAAAGTAAGATTTCGAAGCGAGCACCCATGTGAGCTGTAGTACAATCTACAACCCCTGAAGGCCACCAAGAGCTTACCGGAGGACTCTTGAAATGCACATACTGTATGACTCCTCATCGACCTGACTTCTCTTATAACTCTCGAGAGCAAGTCTGGGATCTTTCCACATTTGACCAAACTGAACTCCGCAACTCTGACAAACATGCGGGAACTCAAGTTACCAAGCTTTATGTTTCATTATTGTATCGTACATGGTAAACTAGGGTAAACTGGTCGTTCGGGAATCGAACCTCGCAAGTATAATTTATATCCTATCCTATCTAAGACTTGATCGGCGAATAAACACAATATCCAAAGGTTCATCCCGCACGAGCTGGCATAAAAACTGAACCATCTTGCTATGTTTTAAGGCTCGTGGTCCAGTTTGAATTTCTTAACGTCCTTCCAATGCTGAATTAGTACAACCGCCATAGTACTACAGGGTGCTGCCCTGTACTAGTCTATTACAATGCACTGCTCCAGACTGCTTCCCGTTCTTTGCGGAACAACCTTGAATGGAAGCCTTCAATGTGTCTACGTTGTACATGCAGTAAGCTATGTATACAGTTCATGATCTTACTGAGGAGTCGGCGAGGATGACAACACGACAATACGTTACATGTACTACCCACTACAAAGTTGACTGACAATACTATGCCACTACCCTCAGCCGGCGGCGCCGGTACAATCGTACCGTACCATATTCAACGGGAAGTGGACCTTCTTCAGGAAGGCTATAGATTTTGGTAGATCCTTACCCTTCCTTACCCATATTCTGAGGAAGTCAAAGAAGCTAAACCATCAAAGGACTTCAAAATTAGAACCTGTCTTGGAATATCCTGAAGTATCGATCTAACCTATGAATCAAGGTAGCTGTTTGCCGAAACCTATATGCATCCATTGTTTGATTTATCGTGATTGACTAGGGCTCTTCTTCAAATTAAAAGCTCTTAGTCTCTATGCTTTTTCATGCTCCCCGCTTCTGCTTCCCTAATTGGCCCTGATATTTTCACTGCTATCTACGTACATACATACATAAGTACCGACGTCGATCGCACAGATATCCATATATATTTACTGCTGAACCCACATCACCTCCGAGTCTATAGAAATATCAGCATAATCAAATATAAGTGAGCCCAGACAATCTGCCATAGCCTGTCACTTTCGTCCCAAGATTGTCAGGAACAACCCTATCCATACCAAGCATTGAAGCGCATCGCTCACGAGACACTAAGACATAACGTGTTAGCACCTAATCGACTGGAAGTATGCAAAGTTGATGCAAAATTTCCTCACAACCTGGGAACGCGCCACAAATTCGACAGGCTGGGAAAGGGTATATATGTGACTCGGAGGTGGTCTGGTATCAGTGTTCACGGAGATCCAATTTTTGGGACTGAACAGAACTGAGCTTGTACGCGTCTCGATTTTCCCCTGCAATTGATGCAAACGGTCGATATTCACGGCACGTATCGGGGACCGACTTACCACTTGATTTTGATGGGTACATATGTGACCGATTATTAGCGAGTATGTTGCTTCCGGGGGCGGGAGGGTTGATCAGGAGCCTTGATGTGTGTTTAGTCTACAGTATAGACGAACTGTCACAAATTGAGGTGAGGCTGATCAGAGCCGACGTTGAACGTTTGAATATCATCCATATTGGACGCTTGTCGGTGCTCGGCGATGTTCTATCGCTACCCGATCGCCATTGGACCGCAAGCATCGAGCGGAGACTCGGAAATAGAACAATATAAGGATACTAAATATTTGTGAAGATTCCTCCGTTTCCACCATTGTCTTAAACATTATCGGACTCCCTCCACCACAAATATTCCCTATAGGGGATAAAGGTCGACTTGACAAAGATACGAGTTGAGATGTTGCGTACTACTGATATACATGTGCCTAACAGGATTCAGGAGTAATCGGTCCCACCTGGCATACGGTCGAAGCAGAAACAGTTGGGTTTAGTAACATTGATAAACGGGAGACGAGTATCTACTGACATTCAGGGATTAATATCTGATTGTACCATCTGCTTCAACGACTGGATATGAATCGGCGTAGTTCGACAACATCCACCGAGAATCACACCGGCCCATATTCTGGAAGGCGTGTATGACATTGCAAGGGTTCTTGCCCAATGTTCCTCATTGGCCTGATTTTTTTCCACCCAAGTTTGTGTCACAGGATCATATATATCTCCTCCATTCGGATAAAGGACCAACCACGGCTTGATTATACTGTTGTTCAGTAGATCGGAGTCCCAGTCTGAGGAAGTTTGCGTTTTCTGAAAATTCTGTAGGCTACCCTCGAACTCAGATATGAGTTTCGGGAGATATTCCATCTGTGTACAGTTAATGCCCAGTCCGGAGGGACAAGGATGATTTATTGACTGATCTTCAATTGCAGCAGATACTATGTCTGCTACCTGTATTCTGGAACATCCATCCTTGGCGATCTCAGGATAGATACCATTTGGGAAAACCATACTAATCCACCACGGCTTGGCTTTATCAGTGGAAACCCTTCCTGCACCAACCCGATCATGGAGAAGCCCCATAGCTCGACGGATAGCCCAAATCTCTCGCGTAAGTGGTACCGTCTCGAAAGCGATACAGTCGATGATACTCCACATAGCTTCATTTTCGAATAGTATGAGCAAACGCTCGATATGAAACTGTGTCAGTGCGTCGATAGATTCGTTCTTCGCAACCTCATCATCGCCAAAATTGTTGTCGTTTTCTGCATCCATATGAGTGTATGCTTTCGGTCCGAAAGGCGGCGGATAAAATCCGTCGAATTCCTGAGCTGGCTCGAGACTAGCCCCAAAAGGACCTAGGGAGAGAGCAATCCGTACGTTCCGTACAGGCGTTCCATTTCTAACTTGTTCATCACAGAAGATTTCTCGTGCTTTGCTGGCTAGTTGAACAGATTTAGACATGATACGCCTAACATCCGCAGTCGTGTACCCTGCGCGCGCAAACGTTGGGTACGAGCACTGATAACTAGCAAGCAACATTGTATCATCAGAGTATTGCAATTGAGGCCGATGCGGAGGATTATTTACGTGGATGTGGTTATAAGTTCCGCACCAGCGCGCAGAAAGGCGAGATGTGCTTCGATGACAAGGTCAGCGTGATCCACTACTGCTTTGGTAGACCAGAGAGGTGTGTTGGAAATATCAAGTTGAAACCATTGTTCCAACGTCGTGCCCTACAGAGTAGGAGTGAGCCCCACGGAAAGTTTTGAAAGAATGATCAACCAATTCACAAATCCCCCATCGATAACAACAGGACTAGTAACAAAAATCTTGGATAGAGGATTGTCCATCAGAAGAGCTGGCGCCTTGCAAGCGCTCACGGATCTTCCTGAATACGACACGTATTGATCGGAAGAAATCTAACAGTTTACATCAAGTGTAGCGATATCGTAGTCTAAGTACGGTCATGTCCTAACTTCGAAAGATAAAAGACAAAAAGGAGTTGTACATAGGAACCCACATCTCAATCTCGATAAATTTGCTGCATCCCAATTTCTTCTGCTTGTGGCTCCGCTAAAAGCGAAGATTGCTCCCCACTTATTGCCTCTTTGTCTGACTTTGGTACAGCTTCTTGCCTGAGTTGCTTTGGTAGAAGAATTAAGCCAGCAAAGTATAGAATCGGCAAGATCTGCGTGATCGTTTATAAAAAGGTGAGTGACCTACGACATATTGTTCTGACTTACCAGAATCCAGGTATACCACATAAAATCTGCGCCTTCCATGAGATCTCCTCTCCCAACAGCCTTCGGCCATTCTGTTTTATATCCCGTACGTACTTGAAAAAATCCGAGAGCAATCAGAATCAAACCAAAGACGGCATGTAGATAGTTCTGCAACGGACGTCCTGGCGAATTTTTGGGCTTCACCCAATGGATAAAGGCTCCAAGGACACATTGAGAAACATATAGCGCAAATAGAATAACGCCCCATTTCTGAAGCACAGTGAATTTAGAATTTCCCGAAAACGACCGAAATGGTGACCTTATGTTCGTCGTTGAGATGTTCAATTTCACGACTCTTATTGATTGACTGGACACCGAATGTTAGCCCAAGGAAGATGCTAAGCCCAGCTTTGTTTGGTTCAATCAGGACGGTATACTCGATGTATGGACGCAAGACCCACAAACAATGAATTGTAGTATCCAATGAGCTGTATACCACGCCGGAGTGAACGTTCTGACCCATCTGCTAACAAGCGCACCGGCTGGGAGAAAAAGAAGGAATCCAGCAGTGCAGAACACTGCGTGTGCAAAGGCTAACCGTTGCTGGGCATTTAGGGGGAGAGTATTTGTAGATGTCAGAGACGAGGACGATGAGGATGCCTTCGACGAGGAGGAAGCAGGATTTGTAGAAGGAGCGGAAGTGGACGGTGTGGACAGATCCTCATTAGAGTTCGCTGAGATTGGTTTAGACAAGTCAAAGTGAGCGTAGCCTGCATCAAGATGGAACTGAAACGGCGCATCCACTGCAGATGATCCTGGATTCTGAGTACCAAATGCCCAGATCAAATTCGTTTTAGCCGAATGATCCCACTTATTGGGAAACTTTAAAATCAGTTCCGGGACTCGACTTAAAAGACGCGGACTTACTGGGATTGTGAAGCCATATCTTTCATTTCCTGAAGACTGCGAAGGATAATTTTAGGAAGAAGGAATATACTACGAACAAACACATACATACCGTGTTAAGATCACTCGAAAGAGTTGCTATCCTTGGAGGATTATCGACAACTTCAGGCATGACCCAGGACCGTGCCACACGTTGTGACAATGTGATACTACCGTCAGAATTAGACCACAAAATGACCATAGGATTGTTCGACATCTGCGTGCCAAACCCACTGCCGCAAATAAACTTCGTGAGCTTAACGACGCTGCAATTATCTAAGCTTACACCGCCATCCATCCCGGATCTTTCTTTCCCGTGCTCGAAAGGACGTCTACATAATGTTTGGCAAAAGTAGTAGTAAAAGATTAGCCGCGACTTACACTCCACTGTGTCCCCAGCCAATGTAGCATTGACACACATATACTAGTCCAAAATGAAGTCTAAGCATCGCATTAGGATGCGAAGATCTTGCGTACATTCGAACAGGCGTAATCGCCCGTCAGCAGAGTTGCTTGCCTCTGAACGACCGTGACCTTCGTTTAAGCATGTTCTTCTTTAAGGTTCGGGATTATGGCATGGACGTACCGTTAGATCTTTTCCTTTAGCGAGACTAACTATCAAGAAGGAAGTGAAAACCTGTAAAAGAGCGAAAATCATCGTAACTCGAGGGATACGAGAGAGAAACAGAAGAGGGGAAAACGGTGAACCTTGAAATACTACTAGTACATCTATTTTTATGTAAGCCACAGGTCAAGCATCTGAGTATCTCGACGACACCCGCAAGACGCGCAGCAAATTCGGATGAATATACTACATAAGTAATACATACTGTACATGGTATATGCATTTGATTGATGCAATTGAACTGGGTTCTGAACGATTTTTCACTTGTTTTCAGTTGAAATCGGTTGAAAGGTACGCAATATCGACGTACATTGGAAGTCAGTCTTACAGGAGCTCGACGCAAGCTTGCGATGAGCCTCAAGAGGAGTCGAGAAGGATATGCAGTCAGTGCCCAATACCCACGACGTACGGACCAAAAGCCCACGGCCATCTCCCCCTCCTCTCATGGTGGGAAGATATCACCATAGGTATTAAGGGGTGTCTAAATACGAGGAACAGTAAAGATTTTCATGGACCCCAGTCTACCCAAGTGTGTAGTAGAAGCAGAGTAGAAGCTACTGTAACATACGGTTCATGCCATCCCTCGCTTTTTGTTCCTACGTGCATGAGAATCGATAATAACCATCCCGTCGTTCAACGTCAATCTATCCATCAAGGAACTATTCACCTTCGGTGCCTGTCTCTGAGCCGCATGGTTGATTTGACTCTCGGTTGATAATAAAAATTCTCCTTTCCTTGCAGCTCCTTTGATTTTCAGCCCCATAGGTACGCTCGGCGATGATCCGGAACGTTGAAGTCGGGGGTGCGGAAATGTTTGCTGGTGCACTGGGCCCGGGTGCGAGTGCGGCGGCATTTTTGGCAGAAAAGGCGAAGTGCCCATTCGACTGAGCAAAGAAGGGATAACAGTATCTAGTTCTCCGCCGCCTTCCCCACCGCCTTTCTTGACTTTCTTAGTAGGTTGAGAAGAGCTGTCGGAATCGAGAGGCTGTTTCCGGCTGAGCGTCTTCACTTTGGATGTCGGTTTCACTTCATTTCGTGCATAAGGTTCAGCGGGAATGACCGTTGATGACGACGGTGGTAGAGTAAGCGTTGCGGAAGCGCCGCTAGTTGAGGGAACAGACGGGGCGCTTGCAGTTCTTGATATCGGAGATGGCCTTTTGGGAGCTATAGACTGCATAGGTTCGATGTCAGTCAACGAAGCAAACAGCGGGGTCCTTTGCGAACCCTGATCAACTCATGTATATCTTCTCCCTGATCAAGACTTGGGACGATGCGGCTTAATGATTTTACACTGTGTAAAACTTGAAAAGGTATTATCCAACCGTTATCTGCAACCTGTCTGATGTGAGACGCGAAAAGAGTAAAAAGAAAATCATTGTGTACTTACGAGCAAAAGTCCCCGAAGCAAAAGCACACATACGTTTTGAGGACTGACTTGAGTGAGATTTGCTTTGGAAAGACACTGTGAACACAAATATATGTATTCAGAATACACGATTAGAGCAGAGACGTTGTGCGCACTTCGAAAAAGAATGGCGTCAGATTGAGAAGACGAATAACGCTTGGAGGATTTGTTTTGCAGGTATGTAACGCCTCAGCAAAATGTCGTAGGACAATCAGTTGGTCTTCGATAGAAATACTTGACAGGACGGTCTTTCCGAGGATAGGTGTATAGAAGTTGAATAAATCTTCTAGATTTCCCTGTCGTTTGCTGATGAAAAGGACACTTAACATATCAAGATAAGGACGAGTTTTATTCAGGGAACGTGTCCCATTCTGAGGATCCAGATTCATATGATCCTCAAAGAGCGCACTCTTTGCTCTCTGTAAAACTGATTGCGATAGTGTTGTTCCACGAGGACATGGTGTATCAAGAAATTGCAATTGCATCAAGATATCCTTTAGGATGACTTGGGTATCTGTTTCGCCCAATTTCGGTAGTGCCTGCGAATAGTCCGTCAATGAGATAAAGATTCTAACAAACACACACGCATACCGAAATCAACCCATTCACAAGTGTGTCTTCGGCTTCACTCCCAGGAGCCATATAGCGTATGAGCTGTCCCTTCTTCAGTTCACCAATTACGAATGATAGAACCAATGTCCGTAGACTGTTCCTCATTGCGAGTTCTTCCGGGTCTGCAAGGTCGTCAGGCGGTACAACCTGATCACACAGGACACCTAGTGTCACCCGAGCATCGAGTTGCAGGTGATCAACAAGAGCCTTCCTGACCATGGTGACCTCATTTGGATCGTCTGTTTACGTGGTAAATGGAACATGGTAACACCTTGACAATACATGTAACATACCGCTTTGCAGCAATTGAACCAGAACATCCGCGTTGCGTTTGACCCACTTCTTTTCCAGCCTTGACATTTGTACGAGAGCATTATAACCTGCCATCCTGACCTATGGCATTGTGAGAATATATTGTAAGTTGTAGAAGGAGAAGGAGAATGACCGGCGACATTTGGTCTTCACAAAGATCATAAACCGCATTAATCGCATCCTCTTCAGCTTCTGGAAAGTCTTGAAAGAAATCAGGTATGTTCTTGGCCGCGAATATCTTGAGCGAAACATTCAATGAGCGAGTTGCTTCTACAAGTTGCTTGAGGGCACTACGACGCTACATGTAAAGGTATTTTTAAATATCTGGGGAGATATTAGAGCTTGTGCAAACCGAAGTGCTGGTTTTATCTGAAGTCGCTTTGGCCCGCCGCACAAGCACTGAGTTATAGGGTTAACGCAAGGAGATGAAGCGTATCGATAGGCCGAACCTTGTAGTTCGCGCTCTCCCATGGTTGTAGAGGTGTAGCTCATCGCAAGTACGAAAATCACGTGTCAGTGTCATCGCTTGCGCACGGACCTGTTAAGCTCTGCCAGTACAATGTCCAAGTACGCCAACCATCTTTCGCCAAATCTTCCTTCGACCCACAAGCTCACAAAGTCGCAGAAATCTCGGGCTAGAAGAGAGCCGTCTGGCGTATTCTCGCTGTTCCAGGCACCCCAAATTCAGCAGTTTAAGGAAGCCTTTCAACTGATTGACCACGACAAAGATGGTTGGGTTAACGAAAGCGATCTACGAGAAATTTTCACAAGTCTTGGTAGGCGTCATCTAGGTACTTGCAGTGTATATTGCTCATATCGGTGAGAAGGCATAACCCCTACGCAAACGATGCTCGACGACCTTTTATCATCTAGGCCTGGAGATACTTCCTCTATATCATCAGTTGACAAAGGGATCAACTTCACAATGTTCCTCACTATGATGAGCGAAAGGCTCTTCGAATTTGACACGGAACCAGAGCTTCTGTTAGCTTTTGAAAGTTTTGATGAAAACGACAACGGCACGGTTAAAGTGGAGGATATGCGAAGATGGTTGGCCGAATTGGCGGATCGAATGAGTGAACAAGAGGTAAATCCGGAAGATTACCGTCAGATTCCTTCTTAGCTGAATTCTGCTCATAGATCGACAAGTTCTTGAAAGGACCTTTCACGGACAGACAAGGAAACTTCAACTATCGGGAATGGATTAAAGTTCTTCGCGTCAATGAGGATGGCAATGGAGTTGAACATAACTTCACAGATTGACCCTGCATATGTATCTGAACGGAAAATATGAGACGGTAAATAATATTATAAGCTAATTCTTAACAATAGCATGGAACAAACAATCGGGATCGTGCTTGGGCTGTTCCTGCACCCCATTCTTTCACTTCGCATAATCCAAATGTATTCACTCCGTGCCCTACGTCGACCAAACTAATTTTTAAGGCCTGATGAACGCAAAGATACAGATTTTGCATAGAGTAATGAGAGGCAACTCGATCTGATAGCAAGCACGCGGATGAGCGTCGTCGAGACAAGGAGGGCGTGCCAATCGTTGTTGTGAGTTTCGGAGGAGTTGACAATACATATATGCATACAGGAACTAATATCAATGCGAAGTGATTACATAAAAAAACATAGGAATTACTGAAGGTATGGTGCGATTGCGATACTCATTCGACATATTCCGGTCTTCTGCTTTGGTCTTCCGTATCCATAAACAGCGCATCAAACTCTGCTGTTGACTGGCCAATAACACCAAACGCATCTTGCAATGTATGCCCCAGTGTTTGCAACTCTTGCGTGACGCCTTTCATGGCCATAGCATACGCAAAGAAAAGCAACTGCCTAGAACCTTTAACGTCACGGTTGCGGACCACTTCAAGTCGGCGGATAGCATGAACCTAATGAACATGGTTTAACGGAATCATTAGATCGAAAGGCCAGAACGCGCACTAGCTGCTGCCGGGATTCCTCGGCAGGCGGAAGATAAGGTGGTAGAGGGGCTTTGAGCCGAAAGGCAGATGCCAATGTCGAAAAGTAGAGAATGATATTCCCAACCATATCCCGCCGCTCTTTGTTAACCGGAATGATAAATTCTTGTCTGACGTTCTGTTGGGATATATTCCAGATGCGCAGCACCCGTTACTATAGGAGACATACCGTATACCATTCCTCACGGGTTGTAACGCAGCGCATACTATGCAGTTTATCAAGAATAGTCTGCAGGCTCGTCAAAATTCCTCGATACATCGCGACGGGGAACGGCCCTTTGAGACGAGGCTCATGTTGCGCTTGGCCAAGAAGCCCCTGCAACTCTATGAGCTTGATCTGAAGATGGAGTTCCCTACATCAAAGGAGTCAGTCACTGGTCCTTTTTACCGCGGCTTGGAACGACTGACATTGCCATGAATGCTTTGATAGAGCTATTCACCCTAGGACGTTCCACAGAAGTATTAGCGGTAGACGGAGGGGTCTCTGCATCAACATCCCCATTTTCGTCGATGTGTTCCGGAGTGAACGAATTTGACATGACCAATCGAGTGTATAACCATCCGACATTCAAACAGAATCTAAATCGAACAAGGTTCGCGATCAACACTAACGTAGTCGAAAGGAAATGAGATAGTCATAACGCACTCGCCAAGTGCCTTTGAAAGCTCCCGCCTGGCTTCAGCAGGCCACCAAAACCTTGACACCAGAGCAGCCCAGACGACACCGATTGTGACCGAAAGCGCACGATGGTAAGCGACCTTGGTAACGGACAGGTCCTTTTCTCGAAGGTTGTAACTGTAGATGTGAAGACATGAACGGGGATCAGTCGCTACTGAAGTGCCAAGTCTTTACCAATACAAACACGTCAAGTTATACGTGAGTAGCACAAAACGCGCGGAGGAGGCATACACCGGTTTCGATACGAGGTAGTAGAAACAGGGGATGGAAAAGAAGAATCCGAAAATTGAGAGGAATATAGCGTTTTCTGAGAATAAAGAGAAAATCCCCGCAGCTACGGCAGCGCCAAACCTTAGTAGGGGATCAGAATAAGTTGGATATGTGAGCCATCATACGCACAGAGTTCCTAAGATACGGTGTAGACTGAGAAAATTGGTCTGTTAATGGTTTCCGGTGTCAAAATGGTGACATAGTAAGAGAACCAAGTTCGTACAGCACCAATTGTAGGAGACATTACTACAAAGAACTAGCCACATACACATTCGTTAGTTTCACGATCTCCGGCTACGAACAAAAGCTCACCGAAATTAAAGCCCAATCTCCATAATACTTTACGAACAACGGCCTCGTATAATCGAAGAACGCAGGAGCAGCGAGTATCGCGGTCGCCATACCAGCTTTCACAGCAAACTTGGTATCTCGTTCGCTCAATCGTTTCCCCAACGACCACAATCCTTGCTTCATCTTTCCTATGAAAGGGAGGTTTTTTCTCGAAGGTGTTTGTATCGTGTCCGGGGCATGAGGCGTGACTTTTGGAAAAATGGGGCGGAAGGAACGAGTCTGAGGTGAAATTATACGGGCTGTGATGTCAATAAGCGGGTGAATCAAGAAATGATATGAGAGGCTGTGATTAGACATACAGAGCCGTTTCCGAAGCCCACTATCTCTTTTTGAATTAGGTTGGACAGGCTGCTTGCTCCCAGTCCTCCATTTTGACCAACCTTTCTTCAATACATCATAGACTCGGCCCCACCAACGACTCCAGGTCAGCCTTTCAGCTTCAACAGCATATATTCTCTCCATGGCATCTACAAGCATCGTCATCTCCCTGGCGAATTCTTGCAATGTAAAGATAAAGCTGAAATGACAAACGGAACTAAGTGAAAGACTTGAAAGTAAGAAGTGAACGAGGTAACTGACAAGTACACCAAAAAGACATGTTCAGTGCCATCCCCACTACTTAGAAAGACATTTTCCGATTTCGCCATTGACGTTACGGTATTCGAACGTCCTCGCGCAGAAACGGGGGTAGCAGGCATCGATTCCCCGGAAGGGTATTGAGCGTTTGAGATCCGAGCTAGATCACTCTTGCGATAGAGTCTCATCATAGCATGATTAGAGGTGCTTTCAAAGCGAAGTAGGGCAGCCTCGATGGATTCAATCAATTCATCGAATTCTGAAAAGTGGAACTGGCTGTGGTGTATACGACGGTGGTTTTGTTGTGAAAGGATAAAAGATTCACGAAGGCGTTTGAGACCGGTGGTACAGGTGCTCTATATGAGAATCCAGTCTGAAGATGAAGCCTCGATAAAGAAGCAAGTCACGCACAGAAAGAGCTTTCATGGGGGGCCCAAGATCATCCACCAGGTCACCGAACATGACAGCAGCAGCTTTCAGCATGGCCGTCTCTTCGTCATAATCCTCTACCATAGAATCTGCTAACGAGACATCAACCAAAGGGCCCGTTTTACTTGACGTCACTCCGTGAGTCTTCTTACTCCTTGCTTTTCGTTCCACTGCACCTGCTTGCGTTAGCTCGAACTGCAGTCTTGTACCACTCCTCAATCCATTGAGATGTTGTGCTAGCCGATTCAAGCTATCCACCGCGTCTTGGTAAGCCCTTCTTCTCCCGCCATCATTGTCCGGGTCACGTATAGGCGCGCTTCCCCGTGCAAGTTTCGTGAAAGCGCCGCTGGAAGGCGTGCGATAACGTCCCCAAAAAATCCATTCGCTGCTTGCTTCTTTAAGATTCTTTTTCAAGCTGGTGAAACTGCTTTGATGGGCCTCTACAGCACGTTGGATACGGCCTTGACTACGCGGATGTAGTGGTTCTTCAAGCAGAAATGTGTCAGTGAGCATTCCGAGGAGTGTAGAGAATGAGTCAAGAGTTTTGGTCATGTTAGATCGGAGAGTATCGGTGGCTGATTGAGGCCAAATCAGGTAGCAAATGAGGTTTGAAACGACCGCACCGCATAAAACGATGAAGACGACTTGTAGTAGTGTGAAAAGTCCTCCTTCCTTGACGAGCCTATTGCGAATACATCAGTGTATACTGCTGAGGGGGACAAATAAGTGTACTCACACCACGAAGATAATAATGGCCATCATACTGCCAGCTACGAGTGGATGAGTACGACGAAATGTTGCGAGATCAATCGCAGAGAATCACCTGTGTTGAATTGTGGATTTGCCTAAAGGACAAACGTTCAGTGAAAGCTGGTCAGAAATTGGAAAAAGTTTTTGCACCATATAGACTTTCATCCAAGCAAGGAAACTCATTCCAGCCCCAACCCATACGATGGCCAGTGAATCAGCCAACCATTCCCATCCAGGTTGCACATCCAACCACCAAAACATGGACATTGAGGAAAGACAAATGAAAGCCGAGTAGAGAATACCGAAGAGGCAGAAAAAGTCTGCTTCGATCATGCCGCCCATCGTCTTGGCAGGATTGAAGTATACAGCACTGACAAAGTATGTTATGTACAACCAAGGGAAAGAAGCCGGGAATAACGCACACTGTGGCTACCATATGCCCACTAGGTAGTGGTCTACGCTCACCTGAGCCGTAAGACACCAGATCGCTCATGAATCCCGAAAGGTATGGATTGAAGGTGAACAAGGACGCGATAAAATATGCAACGGCGCATTTGAAGATGTTACGATAGAGTACAGGAACAGTCGGTATTCTTTCGCGTAATGAGTACCATTTAGGCTGGTTTTCGTCTTGTTGAACCGTAGAGGCATATGAGGAGGACTCTTCCGAGTCCGAGCTATGGACTGATTCAGAGTCCGAGTCTGAATCTGTAGGACTTCGTCTACCAAAGAACTCTTCTTCAGCAACGGGCGACTGGATGTCGATGGAAGGATGTGATTCAATCATGCTGCTTCTGGGTGTGATGTTTCCGCTGGGTATCCTGGTACTGTGGGCCCTGCTCGTTCTCCTGAATGAAGTCGATTGTGGGGTAATCTGTCCTTCATTTTCCATCAATTGTCCGAACACTGTCCACTCGCGAGGTGTATGGTTCCCCGTATTAAGCCGCAGGAGAGCGCTGTTTCTTTTGCGAACCTGAGGAAGATGAGGCGTGGTGGCGCTGCGGCCAAGTGAAGGTCTGCTAAAAGGTTCCCCGGAGCTAGGCGCCACACTAAATGAAGTCGACAGTTTAGGTGTCGTTGGTCGTGTGTTTATTGATCCGGTGAGGACTGAAGGAGCTTCTGGTTGAAGACTACTGTCATCAACACTACGTCCAGCCTCTATATCGTGAACAGGACCATTAGAAGGAGGAGACGATGGAACATAGGATATCCAGGACGAGCTAGAGCTTATATTTTGATGGTTCATTCCTATAGCAGGCAGGCAAGACCTGCCGGAGGCATCAAGTTAGAGAGAGAGAGAGAGATCTATGTATGACCACTAGTTCACGCCTTGAACACGGAGCAGCCTGATTTTGGTAAATGGATGTTGTCAAGCCCTGCCATCCGAATAAGCGCCCGATGACGCAGAAAATATCCCAAGCTCCCTCCAATAATGTTTTGTCAAAAGGTAATAGACTGTAATTCAAGCCTCAAGGTCCCTACAGCGCTACAGTGTAATATTGGTACAAAGTCCAAGAGAAGGTAGGCAAGTAAAGGTCACGTAAGTGAGTACTCTTAAATACAGTAACAAAGTCCAGATTAAAATATAAACAAGTTCCACTCATGCAAATTACTATATTCGATAGCGAAACATTAACTCCAGTGTTACTTGCTTAGTTGGGGAACAAGGCCTCAATCTGCGGATCCGTAGCGTTGAAAGGGAACATCAACGGGGTAGGTCCCGCCACTGTCGTCGCATCCGTAACAGCCTCCGCCGTGCTGTTCACAATGAGCACAAAGACCGTACCCAAAAGACCCTCCTCCTGTGTGGGGAACGTCACATTGTATGAATCCGAGGAAGAGAATTGTTCGAAGATGGTGCCATTGGAAGTGAGGAACGCAACGAAGAGTTCGGACAAATCGGAGGCGCTGGTCTCGTTCAGGTCAAACGAGAGCTGGACAGAAGCACCAGGTGCAGCGGTGGTGGGGATACCGATTGGCGGGAATGCATGAGTTGCCGCGATAGGTGGGTTAGAAGAAGGGCATGCGACGATGAAGTTTGATGCGATGGTGAAAATCTGGTTGGGGGTCAAAGGAACCTCAAAGGCACCACTCCAGGGATTTAAGTGCTGGACAGTGGATTGGATCCAGGTTGACTGGCGAGCCTCCGTCGAGAGAATAGAGGAAGCGGCGGGAAGAAGTTCCTGTAGTCCAAGAAACAAACACAAAAAAAGTTAATATGCTGTCGAGAAAAAAGTGAAGCAAAGAACAAACCCTGTCTGAGAGAAGCTCAGAGGCTCCGGAATAAGCGGACGCGCCAACCGTCTCAAAGGCCGCACTCATCGCGATGAACGACGCGACATCAACTGAGCCGCTGCTATAGATGCGAAGAGAAATAGCGTTGATAAGCGCGTCAAAAAGCGAAGGGACAATCTATACTTACAAATCGTAGGTACATTCTTGGACAATATCCGCACCCATCTCTTCCAAAACACTTTGCAACAAAGTGATGTGAGTTTCTTCATGGGACAAAATCTCGTCGTAGTTCGCCCTGACAGCTGCGGCAAAACCAGCCGCTGCAAAAGCATCGGCGGAGAAGTTGGCTAAACCTTGAGTGTAGAAGGCGACCTCAAGGTGTTCGAGGGTTAGAGCGTAGTTCAAAACCTCCGCATCGGTGATCGAAGAATAGTCAGAGGAGTACGATGAAGACGACGAAGAGGAAGAAGAAGAAGGGTAGTACGACGCTGAATTACGCGATTTCCCCACAATATCGATTGTCCGCTTTGACTGTGGGATCGTATAGGCCTCCGTGGAAGAGAAAAATGCCAACGCAGAAAGAAATAGAGCGGACTTCATCATCATCGTGTCAAAGTAAGAAGTTGAAAAATAAAAAAATAATGGAAAATGGAAGGAAGATGAGGATAGCTTGGAGGTTTCACGGACGGCTTTTATACTTGGATTTCAAACATAAAACACCTCCAGCTCCTCTTGTTGTTTCCGAGCCAGTGGAACACTTTGACCTGAGCTGGCCTAGCTTGGTCTATACTTAGATTTCACAGCGCGAAGAAGGCTGTGTTGCGACGAGGGCTGCCGACGGTGGTGAAATCATTATTGGCTAAAGACAATAGACGTAGAAGAGATTATGTAGTCGAATTTGTATAGCTTGATTGGAATTTGCGCTGGAGGCTATGAGATCTCCAGGACTCTTCAGAGATGAGTACGGAAGAAGCTGTGTGCGCCCTTGTGCGCCCCGTACACAGGACGTTTACGCGAGCTGAGTGAGATTAGAGCGCATGGCTTCCTCCGCATAGGAAGGGTTTTGAAGTGCTGCCATTGGATTCAGCCCGCATCTGAAACAGCGCTCACCGCCGCTTTGGCCAGGCTATGACACCACAAGAAATTAACATCGCAGGCAGATATGTCCAAAGGGGATACATCGTCGATAGATGCTAATAAGGAGCAAATTCGAACAGCATTTGAACCAAATGATATGAAAGCGAATCGGAAATTCCAGGCATTGTTTTCTCAATCTTGAACAGAGATGGGAGTGAAATTAGAGAGAAGCTAAGATGCTTTGAGGAAAAATTTAATGCTGTGAGAAAGCGGAAATCACGTCCCCGAGCCGTTTAGATCTGTCAGTCTCCAGATTCCTCGAGCTACTGGTACATATGTACTCTTCCCTACTCTTCCTTTCTCGTTTTCGACGCGCTCGGGTCAAAAACGATCTTCATTATGATTGAGTCCATTGACTCAAAAGTCTCGCTCGACACTGAGACATCCGTAAATGATTCTTTCACAAATGGAGGAGCATATATGTATATACTAGTGGTGGCGAAGGCGACGGTAGGACGACTTACGGTAGGCCTACCAATTCCAGATGCCAGACTTGTTGCTCAAAGTCGTATCATCTGAGAAGGTCACTAGCTGGCACAGAGCAAGGGGGCTTCCGAGGAATATGATGATCCATCGGTAGGCAGCCGATCTTCCTCGTAAAGGCGCAGAAGTTCACTCCCAAGTCAGGTGGTAGTTATTCGCAAAGAAGAGTCTTTGACCCGCCTTCAAAACAATATTGATCTTGCCCAATCCCAAAATGGATCTGAATCTCGACTCTACCGAACCGCATTGTGAGCGACTTATGTTTATTTGCGACACATGACTCGGAGGAACAGGGAGGGATAGAGTTGCAGTGTCATTCGCAGGCTCTGTTCCCCGGGGAGGAGAATCATTACCAGGTCCCAGACTGTGCGGCCTGCATCTTCACTGCTGATTCTCTTCGTATGTTCCCCGCCTTTTGGTTTGAAGCAAAAGCCCTGCCTCTCGAAGAAGATGAAGATAGTTGGCAATCCGCCAAGGCTCATCACCGTGCCCTCGAAGTATTTGGAAACTCCATACCTCAGCTTCGCCAACAAGTTAACAATGCCTTTAAATGCTTTGAACATGGACCTACGAGTTATCCCGTCTTCTTACTCGTTGGGGTATTTTGGTCCTTGCTCATTTTCGACAAACAGCAGTCATTGATTCACACCGAAGCCACGAGATATGGAGCAGTAGGGTCCCATCCACCGAATTGCTCTTCCTCTTCCGCGCACAGCCAGCTCCGTTGACCAGTTGTACGTGACCAGCTTTCCTACAAGCGCGCTTACATAAATTGTTTTTTTTGTTCTTTGTCTGTCCTTCTTCCTTTAGTCCAGTCATGGCACAATATCTTTCCCAGCCTCCTGTCGAAAGCTTCAGGATCTGGCTGAGCGAGAATGTCCATTCCATCCTCGACGCGGAAATTGATAGGCTGGTAGATCATATCAGTGGTCTCAATGATCAGCTGAACGTCCCCACACGCGAATACCAGGCTCGCATTACACCGATATTGGAAGGAAGAGCCAAGGAAATACAACTCTCTCGTGAACCTTGTCTCACCTATAGGTCAACTTCCCCGGGAGATCCTCTCGGAGATTTTCACTCAGGCACTTTTCGCGGAGGATCGTCCACGGGATCACGTCCTCGCTCTCTGTCGGTTTTTCCGCGTCTCTGTGGCTTGGAGAAATACTGCTATAACGACTCCGCGAATCTGGACTAGGATTTACTTTGACATCGATCTCGGTGCAACAAGGACCATGAATGAGAGTCGTGCTCTCCGACTAGAGGTCCACCTTGATCTTTACCCCGAAGACGACAATAATGCGACATACGACTGGATAGTCGCAAAACATATCTTGGTACACACCTTGGAGGCCCGGTCTCGAATTCGAACATTACATCTCCGCGGTCTTTTGAGATCGTACCTTCCACTCCTAAAGTTACCCCCCAACTCATCTCCGAACTTGGGAAGAACTTTGCTTCGATATCACTACATCATACCAGGCGGGAGAACCTATCGAAGAAATCGCGCCTCTATATGTAAATAAAGCCGAGGCTTTCGTAGGAGCAACTAGCCTCCGCCGGCTTAACATCCAGGAGAATTGTACTCAAGGACGTTGTCGGCCTTTACTGGATAGGCTGCTTCCGACCGTGACAGGATTACGTTCGCTAGCAATTCGAGATTGGGATGGCCGCTATCCAAATGTTTACGCCGACGTATCCTAACAGGCCAACAATCTCGTGCACCTGGTGTTTTCAGTTCCTTCGACTCGCTTCTTCGTTCCGTTTTCAGAGGCGAGAACTTCATTCCAGTTTCCCCTATTACGCACCCTCGAAATATCTGTGCATGACTTATGATTTTGCGTGACGAAAACTCACGAAAAGTCACGAATTTCGAGGTGCACTATGCGAAAGGTGGCCATATATGGCTTTCACAGATGACTGCTATGATCCTTTGGCGGTCATGGCCAGCGGAAGACACGTCGGACTTGTCAAAAGCGCCAAGTGCGACTGTGTCGATTGCAGAACCTTATTTTGCTCGGATTTGCTGCTACGGAAGAAGCCCTTACCAGGGTATCATCTTTGCTTGGTTTGAGATTTACTTCACGAGAATAGTGTAGTAGGGCAAGAGCAAAGCAGAGTCGGTTGGATGTTGAACGGACAGTTCTGCGGTTTCTTTGTAAAGCAAACTCATACATTTTCTTCGAGTATTCATTACATATGTTTGTACATACTTGATGGGAGGAGTCGTAGCGAACCAATCGACAATGGTCTTGTTCCAAAACTTCATGTTTGGATGCAATAGTAGAAAGTCAGTCTGTCTTATAGTATGTATACTGTCCAGTCTAGATGGACTTTCTGCGTGATTCACACCTTCAAAATTACATACTATGGCACATCAGTGTTTGTTTCATTGGTTGATATCATTCGTTAAGGACACTTATAATGACAATGATGGAGTTCGCAAAATAGTAACATCAAATCAAAGCAGCGGCGACGACTTGCTTTCTTCTAAGGAGTGTGGAACATTGCGTTCCCAACATCTGCGGAGCTGGGGCTGGATGATCCGATTTGTGTGCGAGCATGATACGGAATCTTTGAAAACAACGAGCGAAGGCAAGAAATCAATCTGAATGGCACTGAAAAGTCAAGGCAGACCGGAGATGTGATTGATGTACTCAGTGGCTTGAATCCATGCGAAGGAAAAACCACTGGGGTCTCTGTGTGGCAACGACATCGCCGAATCTTTCCTTTATGATTCGAATGACATCCTCCTCTTCGTCGTCCTCCACCTCTGTGACGCTAATGTGGTGAGAATTATAGAGCGCAATTGCGCAATCGTATTTTGGTGACAAAGGTAGTATACGCTCGAGCTCGAAGCAGCAATGATCATTCAAGTCCTCCATGACATCGTCCATGATATAGTGCCACAAGCTCGCTTGGTTGTCCAATGGCGGTGGTCGAGGGAGTTGATGCCTTTGGTGGTAGTCGATAAAATCTTGTATATCCACACCAAATCCGTAAAATAATTTTCGAGGTTTAATGTATCCAGGCTCAAGCCTGAAACGTCGGGCGTTGAAGCGGTATTCCTCAGGAAGCGTCTTTTCCGTATAACATTTCGGAAGGTCTTCAGCCTTAATCCGCTGTCGAAGGCAACGTTAATAAGAGGAAACAAGCAGTGCCAACACTACTCACACTTTTGGCGGGATTCGGACGCGGGCAAGGTTGGTAGATCTCTTCGTCAGGGATATTCATAGATGCTAGCTTTGCAAAGTATGTATTTCAGAAGAAGTTGCGATTTTCGAACAACGGTCGGATTGAAGTTTTCTCTTAAGTAGTTCCAGCCCAGTGCATGGCGTTGGCGCTGGTAGACAGAAGTACTGTAAGCGCTCGTCATGCGGATTCACGCGTTCACGCTCAACCCTCATGTCGAATCGAAATTTGCGTAGAAGGACCTCCTTATTGCACGATCCATCTGACAGAAAACCTCCCACTATAAATGACTTACGAGTTCGTCGCAATTTCTTTATTCTTTCGCTCTTTGGTGACCTCGATAGGTAAAAGAATGCTATATCTGTAGAGATGAAGAACGATACGATGGTATGTTCAATTATTCCGCTTTTTCCCCTCCTTTCACACCACCTTTCGAACATAGAACCTGCTGCAAAACATAGAGAATGGGTGCATCCATGTAAATGCAAGTTGATTGCGCACCAATCGTGCCTAAAGAGCTTCATGACAAGGGGACCAGCAAACAGAGGAAAATGTCCTCAATGTGGCTTTGAATATCAGATACAAAGCAGCCTTGCATTTCTCAGCTCCTCATTACTTTTCCGGATCGGGGATACCGTCTTTCAGGCGATGGGGATGAGTTTCCTCGCTACGTCGGCTGTTGGGCTGGCAACATTCACTGCTGTCAGTGTTTTCACTGTTGGAACAGGATACGGTGCGATAGCGGTTAGAGAATATTTTGGTCCTGGGTATGTAAAATCTGAACGCTCTTGCAAACTACGGTATACTCACGTCGTGTCCGTATATCATAGGTTATTCGATCTTCTGCTGACAGACGAGCCAACCAATTGGCATGCTGGTCATTATATTTTTCTTTTCCTGACACCATTACGCCTGGTGTCACCCTTCATGAACCTAGGCACCTTCACACCATTTTTCTTCCTGTGGCCGTCAATCCCTCCTCATTCCGTACGAGAACAACTTACAGCCGAATTCAACCGAATCGATGCGATTTTCCCGACAACTTCTTCCACAAAGCAGAAATGGCCTCCTGGCTTGAAAACATTCGGGTTCATGGTCGCCGGCACGTCTATGTTGTACCACCGCGTATTTGCTCGCTTTTCTGAGTGGGTATTGGGCATGAAACAGCCTGAACCAAGAGGGTTGTTTAGAGGGCTGACATTCCGACAGGAGTTTCGTCGCCAGGAAGGTCCAGATGGGGCGGAACAAGAAGCAGTACTACAAGTGCAGCGCGAGGCTCCAGAGGAGCCCGATACGCCTTTCGCTAATCTGAATGGGGTTACGCAGTACCCTAATATTTCGATGATGATTGGGCTACTAAAGCCTTTCATTGCGAGCGGAATGGGTCATCTTCTTTATCTCGGCGCACAACATTCGAGTACCTTACGCTTGATCCTTGGTATTCGACATTTTGGAGATATCACTCCATTTTATACATCCCCGAAACTTGTACCCGAACTGTCCGACAATATCTGGTACTGGAAGTACTTCACTGCAACGGCTGTCCACGAAATGGATCCTGTTTGGTATGCTTTCTTCTACCTCCTATTTCCGTGGACAAGAGCTAAAATTCAAAATGTAGGATTCGTAATTCAATCGGACTAGGTGTCTTTATCGTAGTATGTGTCGGATTTTCTCCTTTCGTCGTTCAACCCAGGTTGACTTAGTCCTCAGATGAAAGATTGTCTGCACCTTTTCCACTTGTGGTTGACGAAGCGTGAATTGGCTAGCCGAAGGTTGAAGAATCGTGATTTTGCGGGTGTAGATTTGAATGAACTCGACCTAATCCACCCTGTATCTAACAGTATATCCTCATGAATTCTCATTAGTTTACATGTACAACGCGTCGAATCTGAGTCACGTCACATCACATGTCGTGACGTCTCGATTGTCGATGCAGGGAATCGATCTTGTCTTTTGACCCTCGATATTACAAAATGACTTTGACAATGTCTCTCCTATGTATTTTTCTTGGACTCGCTCTTTCTCCCGCAGACCGTTGCCCTCTCGATATTCGAAATCCTCATACCTCTCTTGGAGCTCAATCCTCTCGATGAACTCTTTGCAGGAAACTTCATCCGCAGTTTCTTCTCAGCGGCGCAGTGCACGAATTCGCACAATAGCCAACAATAATGGACCGTCGGTCGTGTCTGCTGCAATAATAGCGAACGACAACGTCAATGCAATTGGCACGAAAAGGAAACGAACTTCAGACAAAGTATCAGTGGAAATTGATAATGCAGGGCTCAGCTCAGAATTGTCAGCCATCGAAGATGAATCTATACCCAAAACTCCGAAGAAGAAGAGGAAGAAGAAGAAAGCCGGAAAAGAACCCCAAAGAGTTTCCGAAACGGTCAAGGTAGATGCTGACGAGGAAGCTTACGATGAAGTTGAAGTCAAGAAAGCTCGCAGGCCCAGGAAACCCAAGCCTGAGCCGGTCTATATTATACAGGACGTGGAAAGACGCGAAACCAAGTTTCGAGGCCGCCTTGGCACGTACTACTTTTTCGAGAACACAAGTTTTTTTCTGACTGTAATTCCACAAAACAGGTTATGCCTGCCTCAATACAATTTTGAGAAACAAAAAACCTGCTTCAGACGCTGTGTTTTGCTCCAGAACTTGCCGGTAGGTCTACCACCCTTTACAGAGGAGCAAATTTTCAATACTTTGAAAAGAATCGACTCTATCAAGAAGAATGGGCTGGATTGGGTCAAAGAACTGGGTCGTAAGAACGTGCAGGATCTCATTACCATGATACAATGGAATGAGGACAATGTACGCATTTTCTATTCCTTCCTGCGCATTTTCCCATCTCATAATCCATCCATACACAGAACATTCGTTTCCTTCGCCTATCTTCAGAGATGTTCCCTTTCGCCTCCCACCCGATCTACGGCTACTCCCTCGAGTACTGTTCTTCGCTCTTAGCTGAGGCAGGCGCGTTGGCAAAAAAGTACGGGCACCGATTGACGACTCATCCTGGACAGTTCACCCAGCTTGGTAGCCCTAAGCCTGGCGTCATCGAGAGTTCGATCCGAGAGCTCGAGTATCACTGTCAAATGTTGGATCTCATGGGCGTAGGGAAGGACGGTGTGACTATCGTTCATGTAAGACCACCGAATCTTGAGAAGCCGTATTCGCAGCTGATTTGGACGCTTTCTAGGGCGGTGGTGTGTACGACGACAAACCCGGGACCATAGAGCGGATCAAGACAACGATCCGCGATATTCTACCTCAACATGTGAGGGATAGATTGGTTCTGGAGAATGACGAAGTGAGTAAAGTCTTTCGATGCATCGATCGTCCTCCTGACATTTATTCCTGTGCCGCAGCTCTGTTACAACGCAGATGATCTTCTTCCTATATGTGAAGAATTAGATGTTCCACTCGTTTTTGGTAGGATCGTGATTATCATCCTGTACTCGTATGCATTCTAATCTCAGTCTTAGATTATCATCATGACGCACTCAAGCCTTCTTCCATCCCACCTGCCGCGATCATCAAACGTACAAATGCGATTTTTGCTCGACGAGGCATCCGGCCCAAACAGCATCTCAGCGACCCCCGGCCGGGCGCTGTCACCCTCATGGAACGTCGAGCCCATGCTGATCGCTGTGAACGACTTCCCGATGAGCTAGAACTAGAAGGAATTGGTATCGATGTTGATCTGATGATAGAGGCTAAGGACAAGGAGCAGGCGGTGTTGCAGTTGTATAGGATCTATGGATTGGAAGAAGTTAAATACGGTACGTGTCCTCATCCGCCTGCTTTTGGTGAACAGTGGGTAAAATAATGTACGTTGTTTGACAGAGTCTCTCCGCCCGCCCAATGAGAATCAGACCAAGGAGACCAAGGGAAGAAAGTCGAACAAGAAAGCGAAAAAGGGTGAACAAGCTATGATCGATGGAGTTGAAGGTGAGGGCGAGGATTTGGTCAACGTTGACGAGGATAACGTCGAAGATAAGTTAGGGGACATAGTGTATGCATAAGAGGACGGCAATAAGGATAGCTCGTGTTTATATACTACAAAGTGATAATGCGAAACACAAGTAACGATTGTAAAGTGTAGATGGCATGCAGGTCTCGTAGGCGGGAGGGTCGAGGCTAATTTTTGATTTTTGATTTTTGATTTCTTAAATATCGGACCGAGAATTAATAAGTCATGTGGACAAAAAACTTTAAGTTATCTCTCCATCTTCAACGATAACCTGCACTATATTGCTTTCCAGGCATGCATCAACCACCCAAGCAGGCGAAGAACTTGGTGATCATGGGTTAGAAGGTATCCAGAAATTCTGTGATATGCATGAGTGTAGAAATAAGTGCAAAAATCTTAGTCTTGGGCTTCTCAAAACTGCTGCCTTCGAAGAAAATAATGAACCCAGTACAGAGGAAGAATCAGGAGAAGATTCCGGGACTGAGCAGTAGCAGCAGTCACTTTATATTTAGATCTTCCGGTACTAAAATGCACCGAAATTTCTCAGTATATTACACTAGTATTACTACTTATGTTTGCCAGCACCAGGGTTTGAACCCAAAAAGCTTAGGGGAAAATAAGGACCAGCATTATTCACAGAAGGGGAGCATTTCCGCTTTGCCATAGGGACAGTTATTAGGTATCATATTAATTCAAAATAATACATTCTGTTGTTTATGTAACTTGCTACGTGGCTGATCAAATTTCGTGGCTGATCAAATTTCGTGGCTGATCAAATTTCGTGGCTGATCAAATTGTAATTTTGAAAAATGAACCTCGACCCTACCGCCTACTCCAATCCATGAGTTAAAGAAGAATTTGAATCGCAGCACTGCCACTGCACACCTAATAGCATCTCGCCGCGAGCTTCACTACTAAACCAGTCATCTCAAAGTTAGCCAAAGATTGTGGATAAGCGATACATATGAGATTTCGGAATCAAAAAAAATTATTTGCAGTACATGGGGAATATTGTTGGTTTGATCAGGACCAATGATGTTACATGAGGATTGGCGGAGAACGAGGAAAGATCTGACCTGTTCTCCTGGGTTGAGATGTAGCTTCATGCTGTACTGCAAATACAGCACTCAACATTTATCTCCGTGCTGACAGTCAGACTTCACAGTCAACAGGGAATCCCTCCGTGGCTCTTACTAAGCTAGCATCGCACAGCGGACGGAGTTCATCTCACTGTTGACATTCCTCGGAAGCCCCTTGCTCTATGTCAGCTGGTGACCCTCTCAGATGTTACGACTTTGAGCAACAAGTCTGGCATCTGGAATGGGTAGGCGTACTGAAAGTCGTCCTACCGTCGCCTCCGCCACTTAATACACATATATACTCCTCCTGTTGTGAAAGAATCACTTTCAGTTGAGCACAGGGTACGAGTGGAGGTCTCAGTACCGAGCGAGACTTGTGAGTCAAGAAATGATTCAAGCATATAGTTCCTTGATAACGCGAGCGCGTCGAAAATGCAATTGGGACGAGTACTAGGAAATGCGAGAAAATCAAATTGGCATTGATGAGGGAGGTCCGGAGAATGTGATTTCGCGGCCCGTTCTGGAATTTTCTGCCCCTCCACCTCAGATTATCATGAAGCCTTCTTCGATCCCTCCTGTCGCGATCATCAAATGTACAAGTGCAATTTTTGGTCAACGAGTCATCCGGCCTAAAGAGCATCTCGACCTTGAATCAGAAGAAATCGGAAACGATGTCGATGCAATGATAGAAGCTAAGGACAAGGAGCAGACGGTGTTGCAGTTATAAAGGATCCATAAAATTGGAAGAACTGAAATAAGGTACGTGCTCTCATTGACCCTGTTTTGGTGAACGATTGTTAAAGTAATGTACGTTGTTTGACAGAAACTTTGCGCCCGACCACGGAGACCAAGGAAAGAAAGTGAAAGAGGGTGAACAAACTATGATCGATGGAGTCGAAGGTGAAGGTCAGGATAAATGCATTTCTTCACTACTTTTTGAAAGGTCGTTGAGAAGATGTGAGAAGAGCATCAGGACATGTTCGGCCGCAATCTCGGCTGTTTATTTTCCGAATGCGTGAAGAAAGGTGTCGCCATTAGCAAGGGGTGGTCGAAACCTGACGGGAGATGGCCTGTGCAGTGGATGACATTCCAGAGCTTGATAATACATACTTCTCGCAGAACGAGGTCAGATTTAGGCTGATTCTCCATTGCTCGCTCTATAAGTTGAGTGGCGCATATCTTTCCTCATCAAGTTCGCATTGCTTGAGTCTGTGCAAGCCCGAAACTTTTCGAATGCTGTCCAATCAAGTGGTGGAATATCCAGTGCGTTTTCTTGGAGTATCGAAATGAGAAACGACTGATGAGATTGGATATAGTATCACTCAGACTGAAATGAAAGAAGAAATCACTGCACTGCCACTGTGCACTTCAACTGAAGTCGCCCTCTCACTAATTATCTTCTCCTTGATTTGCAGTAAAAGAGGTGGATAGCGATACATGAAATTTCAGATTTTAAAAACATAGTTTGGGAAGGCGGAGAACGAGGAAAGGTCGGACCTGCTCTCCTGGGCTGAGATGTAGTCTCATGCTGTACTGCGGATACAGCACTCAACATTCATCTCAATGCTGACAGACTTCACAGTCAACAGGGAATCCCTCCGTGGCTCTTACTAAGCTAGCATCGCACAGCGGACGGAGTTCATCTTACTGTTGACATAACTCTTTGAGAATTTCGTCGTTGTTCAGGGCCATATTCAAATGATAGGAGGTCTATCGAATGGAGGCTGGAGCAGGCCGGAGCTCGGTAGGGTTATATAGTGCGATACGTGCGTTTAAACCCACAACAATTTTTGGGTCAATCAATTACGACTGAAGGCCCTTTGGTTGTTCTTATGAACTTCATTGTAAAATTGTCCTACGAATTTTGCTGTTCCTTGTGAGTTAACAGACTCAATCATTAGTACCGAATGAACTCTTTTGTTCCACTCTTGTGCACTGTTGTCAGGGCGAAGCCCATTTACCACGCGTTGTTCAAAAGGCTTGAACTTCTTCTAAGATACATACCTTCCAAAGCTACCATCCATGCATATCCCTGACGAAGAGATATACAACCCGTGCCCGCGTCCGAATCCCGCCAAAAGTGTGAGTAGTCTTAGCACTGCTTGTTTCCTCTCATCAACCTTGCCTTCGACAGCGGATTAAACCTGAAGACCTTCCCAAATGTTCCACGGAAAAAACGCTTCCTGAAGAATACTGCTTCAATGTCTGACGTTTCAGGCTTGAGCCAGGATACATCAAACCCCGGAAATCATTCTATGGGTTCGGTGTAGATATACAAGATTTTATTGACTACCACCAGAGGCATCAACTCCCTCGACCACCGCCAATGGAACAAGCGAGCTTGTGGTACTATATCACGGACGACGTTATTGGATGACTTAAATGCTCATTGTCGCTTCAAGCTCCAACACATACTACCTTTGTCACCAAAATACGATTGCGCAATTGCGCTCTATAATTCCCACCACATTAGTGTCACAGAGTTGGAGGACGACGAAGAGGAAGATGTGATTCGGATTATAAAGGAAAGATTCGGCGATGTCGTTGCCACACAGAGGCCGCAGTGGTTTTTCCTTCGTATGGATTCAAGCCACTGAGACGTATATGTATATTTACCGCATCCCAGCGAAGTCCTTTTTAGTCACTTCACTTGTTGATTGACAGAATCCTGTATCATGTTATTACAAAATATTTATTTACCATTGTGAATTATGCGCTGCCACTATATCCGGACAAGGAATCGGTCAATTTTTGACTCAACTGTGAATTTAACAGACAAGTTATTGCCGTTTGCGAAATAGTTTGGACTCGTGCGAATTCAAACACAAAACACTTTTTCGGTGCTGGATTCATAAGAGCTCTAGCGTGCTCAGT
>MU795084.1:0-62458 GCA_027886305.1 Lentinula aff. lateritia
GTAGTGCGACTAGTAGACATATGAGGACTTAGAAGTTTTGGAGATGGAGGTTCAAGGCGAAAATCCGCCTAGCTTTATAGGGTCAAAATTGCGCATGGACCAGCTCAATCCTCAAATTGTAATTGGCGTACGGGGAACCAACAAAATTTTTTCCTGCTGACTAAAAGGATAAATCCTGATGCTGACGGCTTTCGGAAAATTTCCTTTGATGACTGATGGTAAAACCCGATACTAACGGCTTTCGAGGGCTCAAGCCTAAGAGGGGGATACTGTCAAGCCCATGCCTCAGCACCTCGCTCCGCCGCTCGGTATCCCGAGATATACTGTTTATTGTAATTTTCTCTTTATTGTTCTTTCTCATTACACAAACCCTTTCATCCTAGTTCCTTCTTATTGTCTTATTCTCTTCCCTGCAGGTACTACACATATAGCTCCTACTAGTTAGTCTGGTGCTCTGCACCGATGCGCCGATCCGTAGATATAAATACTGCCTGTACGATACTGTAGTCCCTCAGTTTAATTATCAACCAAGATTACCCTCTTCGACTTAGTTTGTCCTCTCTTGACTATAAGTCTTCAGGCTCGTCACCTTGAAGTCTTTCTTACTCTAGCCTTAGGACTTACAAGTTCTTTGGTTCGCTCCCTGTCGTTGGCAATACCGCCGCTCCGATTTGGCTGCTACTAGTTCTCCTCTCCTCTGTTCTCGATCTCCGGGGACTAACGGCGTAATGGCAGTGTTGTTGATAACTTCACCACTGTCCCACTCGATCCTCTGCACTTAGACACCTTGTAGCCTCTGGCACAGTTACACGGTGTACATGATCTTAACAATACTCCTGTACTGTACTTTAGTTCCTCAGTTTAATTATCAACTTAGATTGCTCTCTTCAACTCAGACAACTTGTATTGCCCTTGATACTCTCTGTTTCTACCTTAGGACTTCGATGTTCTTTGGTTCGCTCCTCGTCGTCGGCTTGGCTGCTTCTGGTCCTTCCCTTCTCTACTCTCAATCTCCGGGGACTAGCAGCATAACGGCAGTGTTGTCAATAGCTTCACCACTGTCCCATCACAGCTTCCACCCTTAGTTACCAATCGGCCCTTGGCACAGCTTACCGGTATACATGATCTTAACACCTTGAAAGCTCAACTGACAAAATCATCTGAGGTTCCTGCTGCGTCAACAACTCCAATGGCACCTTTGACTCCTATGCATCCTGGAGGCTTCCCGGTCATGCACAATGGTGGATATAGTCCATATGGTCAGTACCTGATGATGTCCCCAATGCAGCCTATGCATCCAATGTACTCTTTTGGTGCTGGTGGCTATCTGTTAATGCACCTGGGTTGGCCAACTCCCATTCCAGCTGCTAGTGGATCAGGCAGATTGATCCGCTTCTTTCCTCCTCATTCCTCCCCACCACCTGGGGAAGGTTGCACTCTTCACCAGTGTTGCACAGAATACAGATTGAACAAAGAGATTGAAGCTGGGCTCGGCTGTTTGGGCTATGAACCTGGCGCATCATTATCGGGATTGTCCTCAGATGAATGGCGAGAAGCAGCGATCAAGCCTGTTCAATGTGATCTAATCCTTAAGGCCCACAAGAAATACCAAAGCAGTCAAAAGGAATAAGTCTTCCACTGATTTGCCTGTCATTACACAGTTTTAATCTATGATATCTCTGTTTCATATTTCTTGTACCTACCTATCTTTGAGTAATCATTTTATCTTGAGCATACTTGTGCCTGCACTGTGCTTTATACCATTGTCATTTATTTACAGCTACTTATATGTTATATCCAGAATGCTGGAACCATTCTTTTGATTTTGTGCCAGTTATTGCACCTGTAGATTCATATAGTGCTACCTCGGGATCACCAGTGTCGCGCATGAATGACCAGTTGTGCCGAATCCATGCTTTCACTAAAAAGATTTTATCTGAATATATGAACATCTCTAGTTGACAAGAATGTACTCACAACAACTGAAACTCTCCTCAATTGGGTTGAAGTCTGGTGAATAAGGTGGCAAAAAAATGAGCTTACACCCAAAAGCCTCGATTATGTCTTTGATCGCCTGTGTCTTGTGAATAGCACAGTTATCAAGGATGAGTACACTGTTATCCAAGGGAAATGGATTCATCTTGGGTAGCTGGAGATCAAATAGAGAGTAAGTTTGTGCATCCCAAGGATAGCTGACAGACATACTTACTACATCATCAATAATGAAGCTAAGGAACTCCTCTCCATCCACCAATCCTGGCACTACCCTACAAGCCTCATATCCATTGATACTCATTGCTGCCACAATACTGTACCAATCACCATGCACAAACTTTGCTGGAATGGTAGCACAAGACCCCGAGGGTGCACACCCATAATGCCGGTAGATTGTACGGTCATCCTTGCTTGTTTCATCAACCACAATGATCTGACTAGCAACATAGTGAGCATTGATCTCTGCTTTCCATTCTGCCCGTCATTCATTTGTCTCATTCAGCAGCAGCTCTCCTCAACCTCTTATAGGTGATACCTGTATCCTGGATAATCTTGTGGAGGGCAGTTTTTGTTATGCCAACATTGTGTGCTACTGCAAGCCAGTCTTGTATCTCATCCAGGTATAGTTCAGGAGCTTCTTCAGCCAAAGCAACTAGGTCATGGACCATAGCACTGTTCAATGTCGAAGGGCGGCCTTGAGTATAGTTTTTCGGAGTAACAACAGATCCATGTGTATCAATGTTCTCCATCCAGCAATAGATACTTTGTTCTGTAACTCCCAATAGCTCTGCTACCTCCTCAATCCCATTGTCATGGTCAAGAAGCCAAGTGGCTCGCTCCTTCAGGTCATGGCTGATATGTCGGAAGACCATCGTTGAAAGGTGCAAGGATAGGAATCTTGACAGCGGGTGCTCGGCTAAAGCTCGGGTACCTTTTCAATTTTATTTTATTTTATTTCATTTTTTACAAGGTTTTTTGAACATGGTGTAACCTCTAATAGAGGTAGCGGGAATTATGACAAGGCGTAATTGCCTCATCCCCTCAACTATATAAAGCGACGAGGTCCGGAAACCGGTTGGCAGCGCTCTTTTTCTTCCTTAGAGATTCTTGCTGGTCAAAGAGATCATTCCAGGGGTTGCTATCATGCACCTAAACACCTATGTCTGTATCCTACTTGGGCTTGCACTTTGTTTGAAAGCTGCTCCATCTACTGTGAGCAAATGAGGTTCCGCCAGAGCAAGAAGCTGATTTTTTTTCAAGGGGCATGTGAAAGTCTCATTTGTAGAACATAGTGATCATATAGTCTCCCAAAGGCAGAATCTTTACCTCTTGACACCTTCGAGTCGAGGTAGTAAGAGTCTGCTAGAAGACACACCGTGTAACTATGTAGACCCTCGGTTAACTTGTACATCTTTCATAAAGTTTCTAAATTAGGATGATTCACATGACTTGACCCTGAACGCTTGAGCCACAAGTTTCAAGTTTGTTGATTAGACTCAATAATATGTCGAGTTATTGCTGTTCTCGACTTCGTACTCTCTGTTAATCTGTGGATTCTGTTCTCCAGACTCCAAACTTACCCTCATTTTTCATCTTTGTCTCCCCCTTTATGGTCACAATTTGGTAGAACTGGCCATCATAATGATATCTTTCGACCTCCTATGACTTCCTTCGAGTTTGAGCTCGGGCTGAGAGAGTTCACGACATGGCTTCATGCTCTCTTCTGAGCTGAATTGAGAGACATCGGCCATCGCAATTCTGCACTCAAGGGCGACTCTACGTGTATTTGATTAATGAGAGAGTTTTGGCTTTGTTTGGTCATTACATGTGAGTTGCCGCCAAACTTTGATCTTTTACATCCATCTGCTACGACTTTCCCACGGTTTTAAACTGAGTGGACGTACTGAAGATTGGACACGACTCGAGTAGTAGGCAATAAAAACTTCTTTCAAAAAGTTTCTCCAATGAGTTTGGATGAGACACAGAGCTCGCCAGAGCCAAGCAAGCCGCCTGACTTGCAACGGACCCCTCGGGGCAACCGAATTCTCCCTACTGGACGTACCCATGGCCATACACCCCTTCCTATCGACTCTATCCGCCCTGCGTCTTCCAGGCGCACCAGCTCCGGAATTCACGCGTCTAAGCCCTACAAAAGGCAACACTTACAGTCCATACGCAAAATGTCGGACCTAACTCAAATGAAACACGCCCAAAGAGACCCGACCCACAAGCCAGAACTAGCTAATCACACGGTAATGACGTCCAATGGCAGAGAGACGCAGAGCGACGCCGAGGCAGACATCAGCAACATGGAATCAGACATGGATGTTGAACCGCCTGCAAACCAGATCATCGAACTCATTGAACTGTTATCCTACAAAATACAAGAGGCTATTCAGAGTTGCATGCTACCTAGTAACTTTGCAGAGCAAGTGAGCGACCAAGGCCACATGTTGACAGAGATGTTGAAGGGAGTAGGGGTGGGACTTACTGGATCCGAGGGGTCCGGAGTGGAAAGAATCCTCATGTCCCAACTCTCAGCCATACACGAATCCATAGCCGCCGACAAAGAAGCAAACGAGAAATGCCTGGAACAAATTGAGAAAGCGCTAAGCAACCCGAGAGGTTGCAAGACTGCCCAAGCCTCTTCTGCCCCAAACTGGGCCAACGACTCTTACGCTGCACAGGCCGCACACCCCGCACTCAAACCCCCTTCCAAAACCAGAACCACCTCTCCCCCTGCCCCCATTTCGAAGCGCGACGTGGAACGTGAAACTTGTTTTGTGGCATACTTCAACGGCTCAGTCGAACCAAAAGATCGGAAGGAGCCGCATGAGATCGTACGGCATGTCAACGATGACATCAAGGAGTTATTCCCGAAGTGCAGTAATACCAAGGTAGCGACTGCAAAATGGAACGCAAGCGGTAACCTTGTCCTCTCAGTGCTTCCGGGACAGAAGGCCAAAGCACTAGAAGAAATCTTTGACCTCCTCCATACTGCTTACACGAAAACTGATGCAACTCCACAGGACACGAGACTTGACATTGAATGGAACAAGATCATAGTAGACGGTGTTCCAACAGGCTCAACATGGTCGAACCAAGGTGGACTCGGAAGGCGACCCCACGAATCAGAGGAACTAGCAACCGAAGCCAAGACGTACAATCCACTATTAGCGGACAAGGCATTCGCACTTGCCCCACGATTCCTGGTCCCACCAGCAGATCTGGTGGGCAAAGCTGAGTCCTCCATCGTATTTGCCATCCACGACAAAGAAACCGCTAACGACATAATCTCACTAGGATACATTGTCATGTATGGTAAATGGTGCAAGGTGCGAAAGTACCAAGACCGTTCACCGACACGGCCACAGTGCCACAAGTGCCACCGATTTGGCCACATCAGTGAACGCTGCACTTACCAGCGACGCTGTGGCCTTTGTGGTGAACCACATACAGAAGCGGAACATACCCTACAGTATACCATGTGCAGGGATGACGCCTCTGTTAAAGAAGCAGACTTCACACTTGACTCGCTCACGGAAGGCTCCATCCCAATGTGCATGCACAAATTAAAGTGTGTGAACTGTGAGGAGAAGAGCCTTCCCTCTGAGCACCGCGCTGATAACAGGCAATGCCCAGAGCACACCCGACAGATGGGGTCTGTCCGGGATAACAACCGCGCTACTGGAGCAGGGAATGTGGCGTCAACTTCCTATACAAGGAAGAAGAAGAAGACCACAAAGGGCCTGGCAAAAGCCCCATCCCAGCCTGCATCACTCACCGTTTCGAACAGCTTTGCTGTGATCGACCCGGCAGTGATGGACGTAGATGCGGACTCGAACATGGGTGGTCTCCATGAATAATTCGAGATCAGCAGCTCGTCCACAGGGGATCCGGTTCGCGCAGTTGAATGCGAATAAGAAGAAAAGCCCCATTGTCGCGATGCTTAACGCTCGCATTGACAAATTCGATATAATTTTTATAGAAGAACCCAACTGGTCATTTATCGGAAAGGAGGGTGACGACGTTATTTTGGGCGCTGTCAACCATGCTTTGGCATGGACTCCCATATCTCCAATACCCGCTGCACCAGACTCCATCCACCCACGAGTATATGCATACGTGAAGAACGGTTTACATGTAGAAGTCACTCTTCGGACTGACATCATCTGCGACCGGGATATCATGGTGCTGGATGTAACCCCACAGGGAGGCAGATCAACTATATACATCCACTTCTACAATGACCCCTCAATGGGACGACAACAGATACTGTGGCGTCTCCGACACCTTGGACTTCCACTTGACCGCCCAGTGGTGCTCACCGGCGATGCCAACATCCACCACATCCGCTGGTCAAGAGGTGCCCCAAGAACCTCCTCCATCACTGAGGAAGTGGTGGCATGGCTAGATGAGCATAATTTTCTACTTGTGAATAAGAAAGGTGTCCCCACTCACTTCCCCCATGATACAGAGAAGCACCCATCTGTCATTGACTTGACATGGTCGAATTTACAGGCGACACGCAATGATGCAACCCGCGATTGGGCAATTGACGATAACCTCGCTGTTGGTTCAGACCACATGGGAATCCGATGGGCACTGAATCAAGTCTCAGAGGGAATCGAAAACCCCATGGGAGTCAAGTACAACATGAAGGAGGTCAAACCCAAGGACTGGATTGAGGCTTTCAATGAAGAAGTGTCATGCCGCTCAGATAAGCTTTGTAAATTGTTGGATGAAGAGCTCGAGCTAACTCAGCAGGAACTGGATACAGCTGCAGATGCCCTAACTAATGCAATGAAAGCTGCAACAGCTAGAGTAGCACCAGTACATCGACCGAGTGCGAGGGCCAAACCATGGTGGGATGGGCAATGCTCTGAGGCCCTGAACCACGTCCAGCAAGCGGAACGGGCAAAACGGCAGCACCGCATGGAGAATGGTTTCACAAGTGAATGGCAGGATAAACTGGCAAAACACGAACAGAATCATTTCCACCGACTCACGAAATGGAAGAAGCAGGAATGGGCAGTGAAAACCGTTGAGGAAGCTCACCCAGAGGACATGTATAGTTTCCGGAAGTGGTCCAAGGGTGGCCGGCAGTATCCCATGCCCGCAATTGAACGCCCGGGCCAAGCACCAGCTACGACACATGCAGAAAAGTGCGAAGCACTTCGAGACGAACTTTACCAACCGCTGCCGGCCCTACCAGATGAGTACCCAGTCAATCTCACAGATACACTACCAGGCGACCTCCCTTTCCAGAACGTCACAGATACGGAAGTACAAGAAGCCATTGCTGACACATGTAATACTTCAGCCCCCGGTTTCTCGCAGCAGTCATACCGCCAGGTTAAGTGGGCATTTCAGTCCCAACGTAGCATATTGACAGCACTTTATAGGAGGTGTCTCGAAGCAGGCTATCACCCACGTGCATGGCGTAAAGCTATCGCGGTGGCAGTGCGTAAGCCTCGCAAACCAGACTACTCCAAACCCCGTGCATACCGGCTCATCACCCTGCTGGAATGTTTGGGGAAAATCTTGGAAAAGATAGTAGCCCGACGGCTCCAATACCTAACATCCGTACACGACCTGATCCCAGCACAACAGTTTGGGGGACGAGCAGGCTTATCCACCACCGACGCTGTCTTATCCTTTATCAATGATGTACAAGCAGCATGGAACCACGGTATGGTAACCTCAGCACTTACATTTGATATAAAAGGGTTTTTCAACTTTGTAAATCACGACCGCCTCCTTTCAGAACTCCGCCGTAAATGGATACCACTACAGATAGTGCAATTCGTAAAACGTTTTCTGTCAGACCGCAAGGCAGCGGTTTGTGTAGATGGTATCATATCAGACCTTAAACCTGTAACTAATGGAACTCCTCAGGGATCACCACTCTCTCCAATACTGTCAGCCTTCTACGCAGCAGAACTCCTTGAGCTACTAGAATGCAAATCACAGGAATACCAGCAGCCACCAGGCTCGGAGGGACAGACCACACCACCTCCCAATCTCTTCATGTTTGTAGATGATGGAAAGCTACATGTTTGCTCACATTCCCTAGAGCTCAATACTGCAATCCTCAAAGCTATCTGGATCGAAGTTATTGTTCCCTGGGGAAAAAAGGTGGGGTTATCATATGACTTTGACAAACACGAACTAATGCACTATACATGTCATAAACACGACAACAATATCTCCCCATCTATAACATTCCATGACGATGATGGAGAAACCCGCATTGTGGCGCCACAAGCAGCGGTCCGATGGTTGGGAGTCTACTTCGACAGGAAGCTGCTCTTCAATCACTATGTTAAAACACTAGCAGGAAGCGCGGGCAAAGCTGTAGGCTCACTCATTATGCTGGCGAACACAGTCAGAGGTCTGTCCCCTTACCATATGCGAATGATGTACAAAAGCTGTGTTGTCCCAGTGATGACCTATGCAAGCGCAGCATGGTGGACCGGAAAGAAAGCCCATGAGAGGATGCTGGAGAAAGTCCAGCACCGGGGGCTCCGCCTGATTTGTGCCGTGTTCCGCACTACACCAATCACAGCAATGGAAATTGAAGCATCCATCCCACCAGTACGGGTAGAACTAGATCGGCTGAACCAAAACTGTGCACTACGGTTCAACAAGCTAAGTACCACCAATCCTATTATCCAGCGCCTTGACAACACATGGAGAACAGGTCTCCCACCCTCTCGACCACCGGCGGTCCACTACAAATTGAACCGTAAGGGGAAAAAGGATGAGAAACGCACGACGCAACTCCAGAACATTGCTCGTCTCACAAGCTCATCCACTGAGCGTATCCTCCCCCTCTCAACACCACCATAGCGTAGAGTCGAATCAGACTTTGGAAACCGACTCCGATTTGTACCACCACCACCGAAAGGAAAAGACCAAGACAAGAAACTTCACCAACAGAAACTAGTAGAGGAACACAAAAACAAGCTGAGTACCCTCCAGTCCTCTGCCACCAATATCTACATATATACCGATGGTTCACTCAAACCTCTGCACCGGGTGAGGAGAGCTGGGGCTGGGCTTGTTGCCTACCAGAATGAGCACGAGATCTTCAGCCGTAGCATTGGACTTGGAATCCATGCGGAAGCATATGATGGAGAAGTAGTAGCATTAAGCTATGCTGCGGGAATGGCTGCAAACTTCTCCGCTACAGACATGTCAATCACTCACTGGCAATTCTTTACAGACAGTGCATCAAGTGTCGATGCCATCTTTGACACCTCACCAAAACCAGGACAAATATACTGCTCAAACTTCTATCGCAAAATAGTGGATTTTCTGGACTCCGACCCATCACACACAGTGGAAGTAGCATGGGTACCAAGCCATGTAGGCATTCATGGAAATGAACGCGCAGATTTTCTTGCAAAGGAAGGAACGGAACAGAAAAACAAGGCAGTGTGGAATAGATCACTCTCCAATGCCCGACGAATGAATAAGGTAAGGGCGGAAAGGGAATGGAAAAAGTTGTGGGAAGTACGGCCTGTCCGAGGTCATTTTGCAATTTCCAACCAGATCCCACCCTCGCTCAAGCCCACGGCACGGCTCAAAGACACACCAAGAGAGCTATTTGGACATCTGATGCAATGTCGGACAGGACATGCATACACAGGCGAGTACTACTCACAGTTTGTACCCAATGAGAATGTTAACTGCCCATGTGGCGAAGAACTGCAGACCCGCGAACACATACTGAGGGCATGCCCCAAGTATGGAGATCATCGGTACATCCTGCAAAAGGCGTCCGATGACATTTGCCTAAAAGACATACTGGGAACAAGCAAGGGCATCGAAGCCCTCACCGAATTCCTCGATGAGAGTGGGGCCTTCACCAGGACGGGTGGACGCCGACCAACACCCACTGAACCCAGCTATACACCACTGGGGATCTGGGAGGAACTCGAAATCATATCCCATGAGACCGAAGAAGATAACATAACTTTGGAGGCTGACTGGCGCAATGAAATAGTGGATTCCACCGACTCAGGCACCGAAACTTAACCACGACAACATGCAAAACCCAGCTATGGGTGGCGCATGCACTTATTTAATTTTAATCCCTTGAGACCTATTCACATCTGGTCGAGTACAGTACATCCTCCCACCTACATACATGCCACACAGCGACATGACCCATAGCTACACCATTCCACACAGACCCATACCATGACCGAGACACGAGAAACGGAGGTGGACAACAAACCAACAATCTTTGTCGCACCTCCCCGCGCCTTAGTACCATAGTCTTACTTACTTGCGGTCAATGAAGAGTTTAAAAAAAAAAAAAAAAAAAAAAAAACATGTGAGTTGCACATGACACTTAGCCGAGGTCCTTACTACACCCCGAAAGAAAGTTCAGACTAGTGATCATAATTTCGGTGCGGAAGAGGTCGACCGCATCCATCCATCGCTACATCCGTGATGGCGTGATATATATTGGATTGGCCTCTGGGGATGACAAAATTGACATTCCTGCCGACATTCACGACTCGAATCAGATAGATTTCGAGATTGAATCAAGTTCACCACGTTGTGCCCCCAAAACATGCAAAGGAGAGCTTCATTGGGATTTTTGGGATGTTTTAGACCGGAGAGAAGCCATGATGAAGATCAGAGATCAACATGGGACAATCATGGTTGAGATTGGTCCGGGGCCGGTATGCCACATATTGCTTTCGATTATAGGGTGACTGCTGAAGTCTTTCTTGTTCAGAAGGACAATCCTAAGCTCGAACCTCAAGAGGCTCGGAATATCTATTTCGATGGTACCTATGAACATCCAAAGGGGGTTTACAGAAAGCCGTACAGTATTGAAAGGTAGTCTAATTGCGGTTACGGTTATCTGTGATTGCAGGAATACCAAGTAGACAATCTGTATTTCTCTTAACGCGTCCAGAAAACACGAACTTTATCCGGTTGTCGCCTGAATTTCGGGGTATCTTGAATATCTACATGTGGTTTTTTTTCACGCTCGAAAGGAAACTAATAACATCTAATAACATCTTTGTTCTCTTTACCGTCTACGCCGTGCCGAGTTGTAAGTTCGAGCCAAGTTCGACGACGGAGATTCTGGAACCCCGCCTAGATTATCGATAATGGCTTATCTTCTCTGTAAATTCGTTTATAAGGAACATATTTTGGCTCCTGACTCTCTTCTTCACCAAAAACTAAGTATAAGAACCACATCGAACCGCGATGTCGACCACAACCACTTTATCTAATAACTCTACTTTTACTAATTCTAATGCCAAAGAGCCACTTAAGGTCAGTCTTGTTCCCTCCAATGGGTAACATGAACTGACTCGGATTTTCATTCAACAGAATGTAATAGTCACTGGGGGTGCAGGTTATATCGGTGAGCCCTCTTCCATCGACGTGTCCATCTGAATTCCTCTACTCTCGAAATCGAATTCACTCATCCTACCAATTCTCCAAGGCTCCCACATAATTTACACCCTTCTCAAAACCCACAAATACAAAGTAATCTCCATCGACAACTACCACAACTCTTTTCCTGCTGCTCTCACTCGTGTATCCGAGCTCGCTTTGACCGAACTCAAAGCCTCCTTACCAACTGACACCTCACCATCCCCCCAAGCCCTTGACTCAGTCGCAATCGACGTATACAAATGCGATCTTCTCGACTCTTCCCTTGTGCGTTCCATCTTTTCCAAATACTCTTCTCAGAATGGCGGAACTGGAATATGGGGCGTCATCCATCTCTCTGCATACAAAGCCGTTGGCGAATCCTCTGTTATCCCGTTAACGTACTACGCCAACAACGTCTCTGCAACGATATCCCTTCTCCAGATTATGCAGGACTTTGGGTGTCATAGGCTGATTTATTCGAGTTCCGCGACGGTCTATGGGGTTGTGGATGAAATACCGATCAAAGAAACAACACAAAGGCAGATAGAAGGCAAGGAAGGATCAGTGTATGGCAGGACGAAGGTGATGTGTGAGCTGATTGTGGAGGATTTGTGTGAGAGTAGTGTTTTGACTGGTGCGTTCCATTTGTTTACCACGGGATTTAACATTTTATCTAATCACGGTAACGGGATAGGTTCGACTACGCCCTTCCAAGCTATCTCTCTCAGATACTTCAACCCTGCCGGTGCACATCCCAGTGGGTACATCGGAGAACATCCTCGTGGAAGACCAGAGAATCTGCTGCCCTTGTTAGCGCATATGGCTGTAGGGACTGTCAAGGATCCTGTGTTGAAGGTATCTCCGACGATATCCTCTCAAATGTATGTGTACTCACAAATCCGACCCCTCCTCGAATAGGTATTCGGTAAAGACTACCCCACCCCAGACGGAACTTGTGTCCGGGACTACCTGCATATACTTGACCTTGCTGCGGGGCACGTCATTGCACTGCAGGCGCTCGAGGAAGGTTCGGAGTTGAATAACAAAGTATTCGCTAGTACTACGGAGACAGGTAAAGGAAGCAAAGGAAGGTTCAAGGCGTATAATCTAGGCAAAGGCCATGGTATGAGCGTGATGCAGATCGTAGGAGCTATGAGGGAAGCTACGGAGTTTGATTTCAAGACGGAAGTCGTTGGGAGGCGGTGAGTTGTTCACTCCCTTTTGTCCGTTCTTTCCCAATAATTCTCTGGTTTCGTGCCTTTAGCCGCGGAGACGTTCCAGAATTAATTGCTGATCCCGCTCTTGCGCGCGCCGAACTAGGCTTCGACGCTCCTCGCGATCTCGAGACCATGTGCAGGGATTTGTGGAATTGGCAGGAGAAGAATCCGACCGGATATGAATGAGGATATGGTTGTGGGGTTTTTGTTTATGGACCTCCTGAGCAGACTGGACTCTTTAAACCACTCCAAAGAAATATTATATAATTGACAGTGTGGAACCAACCATATCTAAGTGTAAATGTGTAATGAGTATGGTCCGGTACATACTGCGTATGTAATGAGTGGGGTTAGCTGAGGATGAGTAGTCACCCAGTCAATAATTTTAAACATAATTCATCCCGATCAAACGACTCTACGATCCCAACGCTATGAAAACTTGTCCGATACTCAATCTATGCCCCAAGCGAAAGCGTGTTCTGGATTGCAAAAAGAGACGGGGAGAAGAAATATTCACCGCCGCGGGAGACGACGAAATCTGTGAGGTGTAACGGGAGATCAATTACGTTGTGGGAGGAGCATGGGCAAGAAGGAGCGGGGAGGGAAGTTTGAAGGAGGCGGATAGGGAGAAGGGACGGGTATTAGTGTAGTATTTCGTGTATATAAGCGTCATACATACCCTGATTGATAGTGATGATCCTCGTCGGGTCAGAAGGGTCTAATCCAGAAGGGGTCCGTGGAACGTCAGCTTGGCCCAACCCACCAGTTCCAATGATTGGGTCGATTCCCTGTATGAAGAGGGGGGAAATACCGAGTGAGCTTCAAATTTCGCGTACTTCCGGAGCGTAGTAAATGTACTTACAGGTCTGTTCAATATGATAGTACAAATTGAAGGTTTCATCAGCACCCAAGTGTATGCAATGTGAAGTTATCACTTACGGTGCTTTGTGAGTAAAGAGAGAGAGAAGCCACAGTCAAAATTCCAGCCTCTACTAAAGTTCGAAGATAACTCACTAGCTTTGCCAAAAATAAAGCTAGAGCAAGTGGACAGACAGAACGCTTAGTTCATGCTGAAATTTCAGGAAAGTTTCAAGCTCACTTTGCGTTATTCGCCCAGTTCTGTTGGAGGAAGGCGAAACCATTGTTGATATCGGATTGGTAGGCGACTGAGGGGGGATGAGGGACTATTAAACAGCGTGCAAATGTAGGAAGCTAGACGTCTGTACCAAAAGCCAAGCCACGTTCAAGGCTAGGATCCGTACTAGAAACGTTCGAGGCGTTCTCAGCGTCGGTAACTGCAAAACAAACCCTAAGTTAGCATCAATAACGCTGTAAATATTCCAACGTACCTTCAGGCCCGTACGGGATCCCTGCACGAATGATATGGTTCGCGGTATCTTCAGGATTGAAATCGGACCGAGGATTCGTCTTGCGGACGTGAGCTGAGAATGGACAATGTGTCTGGTCAGTAGCCTCGTCGAATCCAGGGTGCGTGTAATTGAAGTTGTTGTTCTGTTGTGGATCAGCGGCCAGTACCGGATCGTCCACGGTGGGAGCTAGGTCGACTGGGGCTCCCTGTGAAGGAAGAAACATCAAAACAAGCGCCGACGACCAGAAAGGAGGAAAGAATATTTGATTGAGTCAATGGATGAACTTACACTCTTCCATCGACCCATCATCCTCGCGCCCAACAGTTCAGCATTTTGATCAGCCGTCAAGTTCGGATTCGAGAGTGCATTGTCAACCAAGAACGCGTTGAACTCTGGTACACGTTGCTGTAACTGACGGAAGGCTAGGAACGAGCCGTCTTGGGCCCACGAAGGGCGGGATACTAGGTCGCCTGATTCACCAAGAAGGAAGAGTCCTGGATCAAGGACCTGTTGACCTGGTAATGGGGTGGAAAATCCAGTGACTGCTGGATTACTTATCCCGTCCATGAATCCGAAATCTGTTTCAAAGTGAAGCAGAGGTGACAGGAAGTGTTTAATTTGATGGAAAAAAAATAAATGAAAGAAACAAATTTCATCTTACGTTCATGGCCTTGTTCATCTCCCGGTCTAGCCTGACCTTGAAGACTGTAAGCCTCCGTAATCGAACCATTCAAGATGTTCTGGACTTGCGACAGCGTAGCGTTCACATTGTCGATAGTATCTGATGCAAGTAGAAAGACGCCGTGGATACCAGTACCAGCAAACGCTGGTTCCCAATTGCTGGTCTCGTCTCCAAGTATCGTCGCGACGTTGTCGATTTGTCCATTAGTAAACGCAGTATCACCGAGATCATCTGTAATGCCTAGAGCGTTGAGACCCCGTTGGGAGAATGCAATGTTGACGGCAGTTGTAGGCTGTGTATCTACAGCGAGCAGTTGGCTGGTTGGGGTGATGAGAGGGAGGATACCCGATCCAAGCTGGGATCTGAACGACGTGGAATTGACAATGGTGAAGAAGAAGAACAGCTCTTTGTTCTTCTTCATCCCAATTCTATTATGAATACACCGTATTATGAGAACTTGACCTACCGTCACAAGAAGATGAACGTACAGGATATCACCTTGGATGTTAGTAAGATTCAGTCCTACATCAGCAGATGCACTAGCTGCTTGTTGAGCAGAAGGAAGTGCGGGAAGAGCAGCAGGGTCTGGAAGAGAAAAATTCATTTTAAATCGGTACTGGCGAACTGAGATGAAAATTCAGAAACCCACCAATCAGCAACGAGTTGGTCCGTACGGAGAGCACTGGTTGGAGGGCAACAGCCATGATGAGGAACGAGGCAAGTGTAATAAGCTTCATTTTGGTCAGAGAGTTCCACACCTGAGAAGCACAGGGGCCGAGAAGAGAAGAGAAGAGAACAGGGACCGACCAGTGGCGATATCAGGAAGCGCTCCAAGGCTTTTTATATCCAAGCCTCCAACCCGTTGCAATGGGATGCCTCTGTAATACAACAAGCGGACTCGGCGATTAGAATAAAATGATGATGAGTAGCTTAGAATGCTTTCATTCATCCCTCCTTCAGTCGGTTTCTTCGTATACCAGAACTGGACCAAAGTATACTGTATTTCCCTATTATTGAATCAGGATAGTTGGCAGGAATGTATATTTGACGGAGCCGTCTCCAACGTTTCAGACGCAAGTTACAAATTCAAGTCATTCACAGTGTTTTCTAGTAATCCTGTAGAACATCACACATAAATAGCAGTTTCCGTGATTGTGAGAGGGTTGACTGTGATGTAACGTACTTGCTTGAAGATGCGTGGAGTAATAGGAACGGCGACGTATGGTCGCCGATGATGACTATACTGTGGAGAGCTGACTGGTTGCATTCACTTGATTGGTAGGAACCATCAGGACAACTCGATGAACGACTCGGAAGACTTCGGAAAACCCTCAGGCTTCATAGGGGTTGTACGGGGAGTTTGAGCCGGGTCCCCCGTTCTGGTTCATTCAAGTATCTGGGGTTACTTGTAACTTTGGGAGTCCTCTGAGGATATAGCTGAATGTCACGGGTGTCTCGTAAATCTATTCGGCATCCGTGGTTGTCCGTATCCTTATGAGGACTAAGGTAATCCATAGAGGGTGTCCTGGAAGGAAAGTTTGGTGGAAGGTGCAAATTGGCAGTGGAACAAGAGTGGAACTGCCAATGCTCCTCAATATTCACACGATGGCAGTCGGCGCTAGTCGAGACGTCGATTCTAACAAGTACTAGGGAGCCCTATCAGATATCCCCAATTTCAATGTGGCAATTCGTAATGGTTCCAATTTACACAAGAAGCGGGAGAAACACCACTCGACGGTCTCGTCTCTCCTCATTTTTCTACAGAAGGACTCACACTCCCGCTCGTGATATGTATCACTTGAAATCGACATTGACCGTATAGATTCGAGAGCACGTCTTACACACTAAGCTTCCGAATCTGTACCTTGAAGCTATGTTTGACATCGTTCAATCAAAGGACCTTCAAAACCTTCATAAATCATAGGCCAGCATAGACCCAAGGTCCCATCACGCCTTACAACAGCGTACATCCCGTATATCACTTGAAACGGATGCAAGTTTATGAGCACGTATTACGAATCTGTGCTTCGAACGAGGACTCCCTCATCCGCCGTTAGAGGAGTAGTTGTGGAGTTCCAGCTCTTTACAGCAGCTGTTAGCGCCGATCCATAGCTCGAAATGTTAGGAGGACAAGTTGTTGGAACGTGTACATATGTATAGCAGGTGGTATAGTAATGCGGATGGTATCTGAGTATATCAAGGGGTAGCAATGCAATGAGGATACAGATTAGCAATTGTGCCGACGAGAAAAACAAAACAAGATGAGTCAATCATATACATGAAAGAGGAATTTGTCAGAACAAAAAGTCAACGACGGCGAAAAACTACTCTGAGTCATCATCGAGGCCTTGATTGCCTTTGGACTTTTCGTATTGGTCGGGTTGAGTAGATTTCAACATACTACGTGTTCTTGCCGTGAATTCAAGCCGAGGCAGTTTTGGAAAAGGACTTACTTTTCAATGGCCTTCTGATTGACCTCTGGACTGTTACCGTCCCCAACCATAACCTTCACTCCTTCGCTAGGAACGCCATCTTCCACGAGAAACATGAATGCCGGTCCCGGGGGGTACACACCGCCGCTGGGTGGGCCTTCGAAAGAAAGCGTATTTCCTGATATGCGGTGTACATCGAGATAGACCATTCGAGAATTTGAGTGGACTGCGTGCGTGACGAAGCCTAGATCCATGAGGACCACTGAAGAAGGAAAACCGCATCAAATACTTGACAAAGAGTAAAAAAGAGTCGTTATCAAAAAACGCACATTTCAAATCGCTATCTGACTTTAACCGGTTCACCTCTATGCTTGACGCTTCCTTGAATCCAACGTTCCCCTTGTGCTTCCTGATTTCTGGCCTCGCACCACGCATATAAGGTGGACTCAACCACTCCACCCTATATTCAGTCCCATATTCAATCTCACTACGATCAAGGTTGGGGTTACTTCCCGCAATCATGATGCTCGCGTCAGGAGTAAGTGTAGCGACGCTATGATACAAACGAGGTATGCTGCTCGAGGGCATACCTTGCGAATCGAATCGGCTACCGAGATCAGCAGAAAGGTTGTAAAGAACGGGAGTCAGAACAGGATTAGCAGCATTGGATACCCCGACTTGGTCGACGACGTTGCCATAACCAGAGATACCAGAACCTGCACCGTTGACGATGATGATTTGACCAGTTGGAAGAAGGACTGCGTCAGGCATGAGCCGCGCATCAGGCATGTGGTCGACCTCCCATCCGGCTTGAATACCTTCCTTAGTCAAGACCATACGAGAGCACTGAGAGGAGGCAGGATCTTTAGAGGAAATTTGGGAACCTGGTTTCTTATCGTCCACCGTGGAGCCTCCACAGAGCAAAACCTCTGGAGTGTAGTTGTTGCCAGACGAGAGAGGGAGCAACAGGCCAGTTCCAGTCATTGGATACGTCACACGGACGCCGTTGGGGATGGGAGGCAGTCTTTCCTCAGTATCAGTCTTCCAATCATAAATCATCGCATCGTTGTTTGCAGCAAGGAAAACTCGGCCATCGGGTAGCGAGAACGCGATTGGGAAGAGGTTCGAGTTCAGAGTATCTTTAAGGAAAGGAGATTTGATAGGCATGCCGTTGGAACCATGGATGTCTTTTGGAGGATAGTATTCGTAGGTAGGGTTGTTGACCGTATCGTTGTTGATCCATCCACCCTTCTTAGAACCACCGATGATCATAGCGCTACCATCGTCAATCCGAAGAACTGTGTTATACCATCGAGGGCTTGCCATTCTCACTGTATCATGGAATTCAGAGATACGTATTGAACAATGCCCATCGTCGCAAGGCTCTATAATTCGAATCGCTTGCAACCCATCCTTATCGCCAAAATCTGCGGCGGAAGTATGGTCTGCAACGACGGGGTTTCCGCCAACGTTGATCAAGGTCCCGTTACTAAGGAATGATCCTCCAGCGCAGAAAGAGTTAGATTGCATTTCCAGGGGCGTTACTTGTCGAGTTTTGAGTTCAAAAAGACTCGCCCAAGCCGGGTGGCCGTTGATCGTAAGAGGATTGTGCTCAACCTTGTCGATGACAATGGCGTGCGTTTCGGATATTACAGCGAGCTGCATGGCATTGACTCCGGTAGATCCATCCACTTCGAGAGTCCAATCAGAGGCTGAAGAACGACGGTGAAGCTGGCGACGGAGGATAGGACGCGAAGGCTGTTCAACACGAGTAACAACAATATCGTTCAAGTCAATGCAACCATCTCCCGAATTTTCTATAACTAGGCGGTGAGAGCCAGGTTGCAGATTGAACGTGGAAAATTGACGTTGGTTAAGTCTCAGAGAGGTAGTATTGCAGTAAGTATTGACCACGCCAGCAAGGGTCTTGTCTATATATACCGAAGCGGTTCCATGGCGTTTATCGCAGTTGCCGAACCATTCCACACCAGTACCGTTGAAGGAGAACGACAGAGTAGCTTGCTTTTGGCATGTAGAGTGAACTGCCTTGTGATTGAAGTTGGGAGAGTAGACTATTTGCCAGTCGCCTTTGTATTGGATGAAGGGAGAAGAAGAGGAGTATCCTTTAGCACCAGGAGCAACGTAGTAGGGGGTGAAGGGCTTCGGTGTGATTGATCCAGGAGGGGTATGACCATTCCAGGCTGGTTCATCAGCAGCTATACATAGAGCAGTGTTCAGGACAACACATATAAGGAAGAGGAAGAATGGGCGAGACGGGCGAGGATTCATCGTAAAAGTCTAGAGACAAAGGAAGACCGAATTAAGCGCGCAGAGCCGCCATCATCTTTTCCGTTTGCGTGGGAATTTCGTTATTGGCGTGCAATTCTCTCCTCCCTGTCGATGAGGTGGCATGCACTGAGGTTTCAATACACACCGTTGTGACGGATACCAAGGATCCCTTCACATCCTTCACTCCACACCACTCCTATGCTGCAGATGCAGATGTTTTCCCGTTACTCATCTTGACATTTTGCATCACAAGGCACAAAAACATCCACGAAAATCATGTTGTCTCTCAATACATAAAGCAGATAGCCACAATCTCACCATACCCCTCCCCTTCATTTCTTGCTACGGTTCTTGAGTATGAAGATACTCTGCTACAAATCATCTTGGCATCCAGTTGCTCTTTCCATTCGCGAAGTCAATAAAATGACTTGCATTGCGAAGCGCACATATATCTCTTACGAATTACTTCATAAGAGGCATGAACGTCACATTGTTTACCAGGGAACAATACAAATACATCCGATTTCATTCTGTTCTCAAAGTTCTACAAGGCAGTGTAGATCAGACATGTGTGATTTTGAACACAGTTACTGTACTCACCATCCAAGAAATCACCCACCACTTCACCGTCCATAAGATCCTGCTCCTTAGCAACTTTGATCAGATTCTGGAACGGAGGGGCAGCCATATGATCTTTCAATCCAGCAGCACCTACAAGGCAACTAGTCAATCCATGGACTAAATATGTATGAGGGACAAAAATCATACCATCATATTCCTCCTGTGAACAAAGTTCAAAGTTAGTTTCGTAGTATTGTACGAAATCGAACAACATACCACGACAACGAATACAGGTAAATATTTTCCCTCGGCGTCTATGCGACGAGTTACACGATAAGTGAACTATGGCCAGATGTTGAATGAAGAATGAATGATCATTCGTTTCCTACTTCTACAAACGGAGAAACCCACAGTTCCAGGCTCTTCGTCACTATTGGCGCGTTTCTGGACAACCTTGAGGAGCTCAGCGAGAGCTTCTTCCTAATCGACAGATGAGCGTGTTGTTCGGCACGGAATAGAAGATTAGAGCGCTCACTTTCCCTGGATTGGCCCGGACACTCGCAACGATCATGAGCCTTCCGGAAGCCGTATTCTGGCTGCGAGGAATGAGAGCGAAGAGGGTTTCAATTTGCCATGATCCATCTAGATCGCAGGGATGAGAGAAGTAGAACGTACGGAGGGTTAGCTAAAGACATTTGTGAAGACATGTGTGAAGACTTAGTGGCCGTGCGATAAGGAACACAAATGGCTGTGGGGTTTCTCTCTTATATACGCAGCGGATATTCCCGAGAATTATCAGCAGCCAAAGCAGCCAACGCCGACTGGAAGCTTCAAGATATCTCGTGGAACTCGAACAGAATAGTGAGAAAGACCTGCCACCTACCGCTGTATCGAAGATGATTCTCTGTAAACCTTTTCCTGATATTTCCACAACATGGCGTGAAGGAGACCGGGTTAGGATAATCAACAGGTTCCATTTGAGATTAATCAATGCTACATGAAAACAGGTAATGGTGATACAGTGGATACACAGAAAGGCATAAAAATATATGGGAGCAATGAGTTGATAATGAGTGTGCAAAGGGATATGAAGTTTCGTGAAGATGGAATGAAAACATGATACCAAAGGAGAGCGTGTAACAAATGCGTTTCAGTTGAAAGAAGCATGACCGAGTTGACTCGTTGAAATAACAAGAAGAAAAAAACTAAGATTGACATTCATATTCAATCATGCCATAGTGCATGTTTTTTGACTGAAAAGCGGAATATCTTGAACAACTGCAATTGAATGTCTATGTTCATCTTCGGATAATCCTACGGATTCGACAATAGCCTCGTTCGGAGCTTCGCGAGGAGTGTATAATGGGAGTGGTGTAGGATCGATTTTACGATCTCCATTTGAGTAGTAAAACTGGGAGTAGGGAGGGAGTATAGGTGAAGAATCAGAGTCCAAATGGTCATCAAGAACGTCATGAGTTTGAGGTTGCGAGTCGCGTTGAGCCGTTAAAACTTCATCGGCATCAACCGGGGTTGTCGGGCGAGAGGAAGATGGAGATGGGGATGGAGTGGACGAAGATGAAGCGAGCAACAAGGACGATTCGACTCTACGCCTGTCATGGCTTATACGAGGAGCGGGGGAAGCGAACTTCACAGGTAAAGAGAACGTAAGGCTTTGGTGGGCTGTTTGCTTAGAGTCGGGGAGGTCGTAGGACATGAATAATGTGGCTATGATTTCGTGTCGGACAGTAAGAAGAGGTCCAGCGAGATTAGTCGGTCGCAGGGTCCGGTTACCAGCCCATTCGATGGAATCGTCATCATCGTTTCCGGGAACATTATGCATCACTGGAATGTTCGTCTGCAAAGTATACCACGTCGGTGTATCTGTCTGTGTAGCATCGTTCGCGAAGATATAGTTCTCATTTTGCAAGAGATATTGCCCGTCTTCAGAGGGAGGTAGGAGGGAAAATGTACGCGAACAAGAACCGGTAGGCTTTCCGCTTTGTGAGTGATAATCCATCGACAATGGTGACCTTTGGGTCCAGCGAAGAGGGAGATTCGGTGGTTGCAGTTCCTCGGCGGGAAGCGGGTAGCAGGACTTGTATTCTTTGGACGGCTGCGACCTACGTAATAAATCATGAGCTCCACGAAATACGCACATCACTCCCAAGCACTGACCTGCATTTATCTCTCTGTATAATGTCCACACGGAATCCCACCAGCTGCAATCGCTGACACTCTTCCGCCTTTAAATCCTTCGTGCGAAGTCGCAGGGTGACAGTAGCCCGGTTATCCTCCACGTTCAGATACTCCGGTACAGATGCCAGAATGCGTATCTTGGAAAGAATCTCTGCAGGGATCTGCAGCTTATCGGCGCTGACAGAGGTGGTAATTTTATGACTGTTCAGCAGATAGGTTATCTGAGACACAGGTCCCGGTATATCTTCACTGGGCAACCCGAAGAACCGTTTCATAGAGACATTGTGCCCGGCCGTGGCGGTACGCTGGCCGGAGCAAATAGCAGAATATATGCCGCTAAGAGACCACGAGGAGGATGAGGAGGATGAGGATGAGGTGCGGTGGTGAGGTGATGAATCACGTTTATGATTCCCGACGTCGACATATTTTGCGGTCGCAAATAGTTGATAAGAAACACCCGAACCATCCATTCCAAACGAAGAAGAAGCTGGCAACCAGCCTGGAACATTTATATTGAATGTTGCGTTCCACCGGCCTGAAGGAGAAAAGAAGAGCGAGTTAAATATATACATGCATATGCATAATCTTGGGAATGAATAACGCACAAGATTGCCCAGGGCTTTCGTCTCCGTCATCGCTCAGCAGCACAGGATGATCATGGGGTACTAATTCCCTCGTTATTGCGCACAAACGAACGGCAGAATATCCAATCGCAGGTGCGGAAACTTCACTTTGACCCTCGAACAACAGTTCCAACGACTGGAGAAGGACCTTGGCGGGCTTTCTGCTCAAGAAATGAGGTGATAATGTAATCTGAACGTGTCCGGAAAGTGAGTACGCCGACCTATAGGGATGGGATTGATAAGTATGTGTGAAGGGTTTGAGCAATAGCTGCCACTCACGAACGATCCGGGTCTCCAAACATATGCAGAGAGTTCTGCATTGGCACGATTTTGATCGAAACAGACATTGGGGATTTGGATTGCGGGCAACGATAGTAAGAGTTGAGAGACGAGTCTATAAAACAGAGAAGGGCGTTAAGGAGCGCAGCGTGTAAAAGTCGTGTCGATCGTGATGGATTATATGGTGCATTCACAAGACGCTTTGACGTGTAAAAGAAAGACAGAAGACAAAAGGAACTGGAACAAAAGAACTTTTTGATTATGATTCCGTCATGTGTAGGTCCAAGAGAAACGTTTTGGACCAGGAACAATACATTAGGCGTGACGCGCGTGCGCCGTGAACAAAGCATTCCTTGACGCGTGAACAAAGCATTCTTGATCACTAAAGACCTCTAAAGCTCTGAAGATTGAAGAAAGCAGGCAATGTGAACAAAGCACGTACTTCAATGCCATGCCTGTGCTAAAGTCGGTTTCGACAAATTACTATGAAATCTATACCTTACTATACCGGTGTGTCTGGCACAACATTGAGATGTGGCCAACGAGGCGTGTCATGATCAAGGCATATTTCGACAATCAAACTTGTAGGTTGATTGATTTGAAGCGGATACAGCAAAAGAGGCACGGTTTATAACACTCGTACCGAAAAATTCATCAAGCAAACACCTTGGATACAGCCAACTCATTCTCTGCTCTTCTACGTTTTTCTTTGCGGATAGACGATGCTTGCTCTGCATCTTTGCGTACGTTGTACTTTTTGCCTTGTTCTCTCCTAATCGCAGTTCGCACAGCAGCGGGAGTGACGAATTCTAGACGATGATCAGTATTCTGGATGAAACAACAGTTTGCCCAGGTAGGTGCCCCTTACCGGGATTAGAATAAACTGTCGCGCCGCCGAATGCGCCCTCGAAAATGCGTATAGGTGTGAGGACAAAACGAGGGCCAATTTCTACCAGCGTCATCTGAGGAGGACCATTCGGGGCTAGTGGATCTTTCTCTATCATCTTTGGCGAAGTTTCAGTGTTGAAAAATGTTTCTGGAGAAATTAGCCACCTGGAAATTACGAAACCATATCTTCTGGTCCACGATAGAAAATGTAAGAATGTGGTCCACGAAAGGTTTAGCCTTGCGGGCAGTTGGTGGAACACCAAATATCTAATGTCGTGATTCAAGGACATGTAAGTGAACAGCTGGGACGGATACTCACATGCGTAAAAAGCTCTTTGGTCAGTTTGCCCCATTCTGTCTCGTCGAAGTTCTTATCAAAGCTCAGTAAACCTCTACTTCCCTTGAGACAATTCCCAGTCATTTTTAGTTCGTCCATAGTGTGCACGTTCTGAACATGCATTTTTATGCTGGGACCGTTGGGCATTTTGGCAGCCCATAAATAGAGGTCTTCGTGTCTTCGGGCTTCGAAGTAAAGAGTATTATTACAGTTGTTGAGATCCGCAAGTTCAGGAAGTAAATGAAGTTGTGATTTCGAATCGAGCTTTGAGTCTATCGACACTTGAGCAATTAGTGTTTGCTGATAGGAAAATCTGTTACTTACCCTTCTTCACATGTGGTAAAAGGACTTCAAGATCGTTCATCAGATGCCTCATACGATGAGTAACTCCTCGCGATGAAAGCAAGAGAACCCTCTGTTTATTCTTTCTGCTCTTAGTTGCAGGAACAGCTTCCATTTCCTGCGTCTCCTCTCCAGAATCTGAATCATCCAATTCCATTGTATCGTCTGCTTTCTTTTTTCCTTTACGGTCACCAGTGTGCGTTGCCTTGACTGCATTGGCCCTCTGAGCTTTTAAGATTGACGCCATGGTATTTGCGAAGAAGTTTTCGAGTCGGCGCTCATTTAGACGCCGTTAGACTCGTCGATAATGTAGTGTGTACAGTACATTTACAGGCTCACTCACAAGTTCGCACTCGCAGCTCAGACTCTCTTCAAGCTATTGCTGGTGGGTGATTCCCTTGTCAATAACAATACTAGAATATTAGCGCAGTACGTACTACAGCATGGATTCTGAAAAGATCTACATACAAGACGAATACGAATCATTGAAACATTCAGGGAGGAGCAGCAGCAGCAAACCGCCCGGTCCCCTAATATATGATAGTGTACTTCTCTGGACCTCTTGTGTTCTGTTTCTCTGCAGATGGCGGAAACACCGAGACTCGAGTGGGCGCTAAGGTCATCACGAGGGTGTTTAGCTCAGCAAGCGTCGGGATTCAGAAACCTTGACAACTCACCATCACCATCTTCTTCCAAGGTATGTGGCCTGTCCAAGTGCCTTTGCTCCATTCTTCGACCTCGCACTCCCTCACTGTCCTCCAAATGCATCAGTCCCAGTCTCCCAATCCCAATTCCGATCCCAGTTGAAAACTGAAAAGCTAAATTGGCCATGCCAGACGCTGATACCAACCGTAAACGCTCCCGTTCTCCTTCCGATAGCGACCAACAAAAACAGCATAAGAGAGCTAATATTGGCTCTTCCAATCCATTAGAAGAACCTTCATCCACTCCTCCAGGTCATTTTGCTTCCTGAACCTCCAAGTGTTTTTACATATGCATTGACTGTTTTCGTCTCCAGCCGCCTCCGACAATCATGCTGTTGTCTCAAAACCTGACGCAGAGGCTTCCAAGTCGTCCACAGCCACCACCTCCGCAGAACCTTCAGCTTCTTCGAGTGGAACCGCAGCACCTCCGCCTTCCGCTATGATCCATATGCGCTGCTTGATAGTCACTCAAGACGCATCCATTATCATTGGCAAGGGTGGGTCTCATGTCAATGAGATCAGGGAAAAGAGCGGTGCTCGAGTGATGGTATCAGAAAGTATTCCCGGGAATCCCGAACGAATCCTCAATGTTAGCGGGCCTCTGGATGCGGTTTCAAAGGTTTGTCAAAGTTTGTGAGCTGTCTGATCATTATCAACACCTTTCCAGGCCTTTGGTCTCATTGTTCGCCGCATTAATGACGAACCCTTTGATGTACCTTCTGTACCTGGCAGCCGAGCGGTCACGATCAAGTTCATGATTCCCAACTCCCGCATGGGCTCCGTTATCGGCAAGCAAGGCTCCAAGATCAAAGAAATTCAGGATGCCAGCGGTGCAAGACTCAACGCCAGTGAGGGCATGTTACCTGGTTCTACTGAGGTCAGGCATTTTAAGTGGTCATTTGTCCTTTATTGATAATAGTCTTTAGCGAGTTCTTAGCGTCGCGGGTGTCGCTGATGCAATTCACATTGCCACGTACTATATCGGCAACATATTGATCGAAGCTCAAGAGCGCATGCCTGCTACCTCTGGTTCAAGCTATCGACCTTCCAGTAACACCAGTAGTACTCGACGCCCCCCTGCCACTACTGGTTCCACACCCTATGTTCCTGGATTCTCGAGCTACGCTGCCGGAAATCCCTCCCCGCAACTTCAAACACAGCAGATCTATATTCCAAACGATTTAGTGGGATGTATCATTGGTAAAGGAGGAAGCAAAATCAATGAGATACGACATATGAGTGCCAGTCAGATCAAAATTATGGAGCCTGGTGCTGTAGGCGTTAGCGTGGCCGGCGCGCCAGCACCAACTGGCGGGGAAGGTGAAAGATTGGTCGTGATCACCGGCCAACCGGCCAACATCCAGATGGCTGTTCAGCTTCTGTATCATGTTCGTATTTTCTTTGGCTCGATAAAAGATGTCTTCTGACACGATTGATCCAGCGTCTCGAGCAAGAAAAGCAAAAGCAACTCCGAGCGCAAACTTCTTCCTCATCATCATCAGCTTGATGATCATTTATCTGCTTCTCCGTCGACTCTTCCTTTTTTCGGTGTTAAATGTCCAATACGGCAGTCTGTCTTCGCTGTCTCTCTACTGTTATCTATCAACTCTTTGTCCTTCATCGCACCCCGTTCTTCCTTTCTCACATATATCTCCCCCAATATCGTACTACTGTTCCCTCTGAAGACGGGTGCTCTGTTTATATGTCGGCTCTTGTTCTTGTTCCTGTTCTCCAAAAATTTTCGTCCTGTTGTCTCTCTTTCAGATTGTACGACTAGTGGCCTGCTTCTATTCGGAATCTAGTTAGCGCTAAAAATCGTTGACCCGTCTGCCTCGTCAGAGTAGACCTTCTCTATTTAATCCCCTCTACGGCCCAAGCCGTATTCACACTCTCCCATTCGTTTCTGACTCCGAATCTCAATCTTTGCATCCGCAAAATTGCAATGCTCATCATCGTATTGTCATCGCCATCGCTTTCATCAGCTTCATCATCGTCCGAAACCTGTAGCGCGCTTACAGTAACGTCAAGTCGTTTGCATGCTTCCACTGCTTTGTTGCATCCCACACGCACACACACACACAATCATTCGTTACTACTCTCTCATTGGTGCTTTGAACATTCTGCATAATGTATGTACGCTACTTAACGCCAGCCCTATTAATCAAAATATATCACATCTTGCCGCCAGTGCTGCCTGGTGCTATTGCGCAGTACGACGAGGACGCCCTGCCGCCATAATGAAGACTTCTAGGTCGCGTCGAAGCCTTCTGACTGCGGGACTGTATATCATACATTCTAGCCCAAGTTCCTACTTGGACTGCGTGTTGATGGGAGGATTCTCTGGACCTTTGCGCAGAGTAATGACCACACAATAGAGCTCATTGCAGATCCGCTTACCGCCCCGAACTTTGTGGCCCTAGAAGGACCAGTGCTTTGTCGTCCGAAAGTCCATTTGCTTGCAAGGTCTATTCTACCCCGGAATCGGACATTTTTGATGTGCAGGCACACTTTGAACTTGTTTTGTTTTGAAGGTTCCACGACAGAGGAGCCAAGTGCTACTTGACGGTCGACCAGGTGGTCTCAGTTACACACTGTTACTGTGACTCGATAACAGCTTATAAGCTGTTATAAGAGGTGATATGAAGACCCACCCCCAATGTCGATATCGTTCAGTACGAACGAGGTACTGATTCGAGCTTTGCTAGTCCTCAACGTAAGTTGTGAGCTCACTAGAAGATGAATGTGTTGACTGTCAAAACAGTTTCGAACCCGCCTCTTGTGAAAAACCTTGATATTCACATCCTCCACGCGGCATTCAATTCCCGAAGGTAACTTTTAGGCGCTCTCCTGACGTAATGCGTGTGTAGTACTATCTGCTACCCCTCGTCGATAGAGTCGACTCCCCATTCTTTGATTGAAATGTATCACCCCTACCTCCCCTCCCTTCTCCTTATCAATATCAGCAGCCCTGTTTGGAGTTTGGACACAGAACGTTTTGCGGATATCCGAAATTGTCTGTGCAGCATCAAATTTGGAAATTTCGATGGCGATTCAGGTTGCATGTCCAGCTATATTAGCCAGACTTCAACCGTTCAGGTGATAAATTACACCGTGTGTATGTGTGTGTGTTTTAAGTGATTCTTTGAGCATATACTATGGCAGGATTCACTTTCGCTGGACCAGGCTGGACCTCGAAGCTTCATTTCGTCCGAGTCGGCCAGTCAAATCCACTACGCCGCCATCATACTCACAACTCATCCTCACGAATTTATCTACGTCTCCTCTGTCACAACTTTCAATAAACGCCAAATCCATGAACCGAGTCACACAGTTGTGTATTGCTTCCCTACGCGTTTTTTTGGCAGATCGGAGTGTTCATCAGTACACCGTAACACTTACTGCGGTTTCGCATTCCATTGCGCATAGGTTAGCACCTGGGAATACACATGCTTCTATACTGACACCGGCGTAATGGCTATACAAGTACTTTATTTCGGGAAGTGGGTACCGAGTTTGAAAGAAAAGAGAACTCAGGCCCGCTGTGTTGCTTGAATGGTATATTTTTTCTCCCGCAATACTCAGAGGGTATAAATAATAGTACCATGATGGACGTCAATAAGCAACACACAACTCTAGCGCTGGTTCGGTATGCAATCCATTTTCTATCAGGTTTTGTTTCTCCTACTAACCCAGTATGATACGATAGCTATCATCTTTCACACCTAGTAGAACTGCTGGTCAAGTTTTACTAGTATCACCTTAGTATGTCTTCGACATATGCATCTTGCTTGTTGGTTGTTAATCTGTGACTAGGTCCTCTCCCCGAAGTCTCAACGACAGTCACTTTATCAATCCCGTACCCAGTACACGCCTAAACCAACACGCCATGTTCTTCCAAAACGCCCCCTCGCATTTTGCTACTCTTTTGTATCTTGGAGTCAGCGTTCTATGGGTGTCGGCTTCTCCGGTACCCAGTTCCAATGTCGATCTCCAATACAAACGACATACTGGCTCTGAAGCAGCCGCTGATCCCCAAGGTAAGTTAGAAGTTTACCGGTCGATGAAGATATTGACCGACCATGATAGTTTACAAGCGAAGTATAGAGGTTAACGTTGACCTTGTCATCGACGGCGTCGGAAAGTCAGAGCACTGGTTTGTGGACGTTGGGCCCACTCTTTTCCAAGCTGGAACTCGAGACCCGTCGACAATGGATAAATTCAAGAGCAAACTCACAACTTCACATTACGAATGGGACAAGGTGCAGCACCAGCTTTCCAGTTCCCATAAGATAATACCTCTCGGTAAAGCGACGTTCAAGGATGCCGCTGATCAGAAGGCTGCTTTTACAAAGGTGGAAGCAATCAGGATGAAAGCTGCTGCTGCGGTAAAGGGAGGTAATTGTTTGGACTACATTACGGATGTCTTGGAACTGCTCAAAACAGAGGGCCATATTACTGAGGATGTGGTAGCTGCGTACAAGAAGGAGTATGATGATAACTACACCAGGGTATCAAAGGCCGTTTGGGGAGTCGACTTGCAGCCCTGATCAGGGAAATTCAATTGCGATATGGCTCATGCTTGACGGAACGTCTTCCTGAATGCGAGTAGTATTGTGTAGACACTGTAAAGTCAATATATGATGTTGGTTTATCAAAACAATGTTTATTACTCCTTGGTGAGTCTGATAGTACAGGATAAATCCAGCCTGTCCCTCCTTCAAGTCACTGGACTATGTCGTTAAGGACCTGTGTCTCGAATAAAGTTCACAAGCACCTAAGTGAGGAACTTCTGACCCTCTACTACGGCGTATTCTAGAAATATCTCCCAGCGTTTCTGCCAAGCTCCGAGAGCATGCGCCTTCTCTTCCGGTTCCATGGTCGAGAACTGTAGATGCCTTTTTAATAAGGATAAATTTGGGGAGAGATTGATCTATCATACCTTGATACTATCCTTAGCCATCTCCCCGAGCTGAATAAGACCCGTGATTTCACTTGCTGCTAGAACCTTGGGGTCGGAAGCATGCATAGAGTGAGATACATCGAGGGGAAAGGAAATTCCTCACTTGGAAATAGTCAAATGTCAAACCCATATTCCCAAATACGGACGGATCGTCAGAACAAAGAGCGACGGGAACTCCTTGATTCAACAGGACAGGTAGAGGGTGCATGTGCATTGAAGACGTGAGCCGCTACGGTACAAAATTCGAGGTTCAATTTGTCAGCATGTGTCGTCACACTCACAAGGATTTCATTCCTGTGTGAAGAGATCATTGTTGGGCTAAACCTGTACGCACAGGTCAAAAGTAAATGCACGTACGATATCGGGCATATCTCAATTGCGATCCCGCGTTCTTTGCAGAGTTCTATCAGCTTTGGGTGTTTTACCAAGGAGAACCTAAGCAATAAAAGTGGATCGCATTCAGCGCTTCGCCTAGTTTCAAAAGTAGAACCTCCACAAACCCATGTCCGATCCGTTTGGTACCTAGCAAAATCGCATCATAGAGGTTCATATCCGCTTCTGTCCCGTCACCTAACGTCTCTCCACCGTGAAAAATGAAAGGTATTTCTGAGACGCCAGCTTCTTTTTGCATTTCACGGAACTTCAGGAGAGGCTCGAGATAGTAAGTCAAAGGTTTGAGAACGTTTTCGTCACCAACAAGGTCGAACCCTATTGATTGGGAATTAGCGACCGAGAAGAAACGAGAAGAAGCAAATGGCAACACACCGGCGATGAAGTGGGGGAATTCTTTTTTCAAAGCGATGCAGTCCCGAAGATACCACTCAAGTTCGGCTGGTGTGATAAATCTGATTGTAGAATATATGATCTGAGGATTGAGGTCAATAACGGTGGGATTTAAATTGATGTTTGTAGAAAACCAATTAACCTTAGCGGCAATAAAATCGTCTTCTCTACCATTTGCTTTAAGCTCCGCCTTCACTTCGCCAACTACTTCCTCGAAATCTTTCAACACCTCCCTGTGAGCAAGTTTCCGTTGACCGTCATCAGCAATGAAAGGTCTATTGGAGTGAATTAAGTTAGAGTATTGAATCAATGTCAAATATCGGGGCCCAAGAGAACAAACATTGCGTCCCTGAGGAAGTTGATTCTGGGTTCAACGTAAGATATTCCATCTGCAATGGAACTGAGGATGAATTCTCGAATATATTGTCTCTGAATCGGCTGATATCGCACAAGGGGCTACCGGGAAGTCAGTTATGGTGCATATATTGTGGGCGCGGATTGACGCACTGCGCTGACGATAAAGGTACTTTGAAACTTTTGCCAGATCTGGAAGTATATCAGGAGAGATTTCTCAAATAAGTAAAAGAAAGTAGGAACAGACCTTTGTAACCGTATTATGCGTCACATATGCTTCAGTAGGATTAATCGTCAGAGCAGCAGTGATCCAACGATCAAAGCCTTCCGGTCCACCAAGCTTGGGATCGAAGCTTTCCCGGGCTTTGAGCATGGGCACCCAAGTGTCAGGGATGTAATCGTGATCAGTCAAAGCAATTTCGCCGGCTGTACGAAGATGTTGGGGCAAAGCCGACATTTCTGGAAGAACATGACCTATATTGTTTGCGTTAAGAGCTGTTGAAGCTCGAACATGCATAGCGGGGTACTTCATTGCAGTTTTCAAAAGGAACGACACGTTGACCGTCGCGTCAAGGTGTGCATGAAGGAGGCCGCCTTTGGGCATCTAATGAATAGTTCGGTAATCAGTATATTCATCCAACGGTTTCTACATAGGTAGACATCCCTTTCCCAAGATTTCGAACAGCTTCGTTTGTACGATGATACTGCGACCTGTTTCGATTCATAAATGAGTGCACTTGTTGGGCACGCATGGAGAAATACCGGTTAAAAATTCCATGCCGGGAAATGGATGAGGAATGCCTTCATATTCTCGGTTCCAGATGGATGCAGCTTCAGTGGCTCGGACTTCTCGAATGACTTTATCAGCTAAAGCCTCTAGCTCAGAAAGCTGGCCTTTCTTGTGGTCAGCGCGTTGAGCTCTGTCAGCGAAAATCAATTCCTTCCTGCTTGCTTCATATTCTTGAATTGTACTTGGCACGGAAGAAGACATTTCCAGAAGAAGAGACCTTCAGGATGAAGCCGGATCCGTTGATTTATGACTCTAGTCATAATTTGCCGGAATCCGGAAGACGCATCGGATGATCCGTTATTTCCTTTTTCAGATGCTCTTCTTGACCACCACAGTGCTTGCCTTTGTTATTCGAATTTTCATTGCACTTTGTACACGAACAGTCTTTCAACCTGATGAATACTTCCAGGCGCTTGAACCTGCGCACCAAATTGTCTTTGGCTATGGTCACCTTACTTGGGAATGGCTTAGCCCTCAACCAATTCGCAGCATCGTCTATCCGGCATTGAACGTGCCTATATATTGGATCTTGAAGCAAACAGGCCTTGACAGCTATGGGAGGATTGGTGATTTTCTAATGGTGTGTATCCAAGACATTCAGCCTGTTGTACCCAGGTGACCGACTTGTTAGGTCAACAGTCCGCGCGTGTTACACGGCTCGTTTGCAGCTCTCACCGATATCTGGCTTTGCAAACTTACGCGTCGGACGATTGGAGGACGCTACGAGTCCTCTGCGGTACGTGAACTACTGCCTCATGCAATGAAATAATCCAATCGCTAAAATTTTGTAGTTGCTTCTCTCATTAACATCACTCTTCCATGCCCTGTCGTTGTCTAGATCCCTGTCAAACTCTTTGGAAACTTCTTTAACCACCATAGCACTGACATACTATCCGTGGGATGGCTTCTTCGCTGCTCAGACAAGGTACGCTTGCTCACACACGATATAACCTCGTCTCAAACCAACAATCGTCAGATCCGACATCCAGAAAATGCTTTTCTTTGCTGCAATGGCATGCTCTGTTAGAATCACTAACGCGATTATTTGGGCCTTTCTTCTTCCTTCCCTTTTCTGGAGGATGCGGTCCAATTCTAAGTTATTGATAATGAGTTGTTTTGACATTGCAATCATAGGGTGAGTGCGCTATTACATCCAAGGTCTTAATCTTATCAGTTCTAGAGGCGTAACACTGGGAATAATCTTCGTTTTGGATACGATATACTACGCGCAGCCGACCTTCACTCCGTTCAGCTTTCTGGTAACCAACCTCTCTGGTGTCTCTCTGTTCTATGGCAATAGCCCATGGCACTACTACCTCTCTCAAGCTCTTCCAATTTTGTGTACTACGTCATTACCTTTCGTGCTGGATGGAATCTGGTCGACAATATATTCTGGGAATCCCGCCTTACAAACACTACTTGGGGTAATCGTTTGGACAATCGGTGTATATTCACTCGCTGGGCACAAAGAATGGCGGTTCATTCATCCCCTCCTTCCCATATTGCATGTCTTGGCCGCGAAATCCTTGGTTGAACGATCCTCGCACAAGGTAGAGATTAAGGAAAAGTTCAACAGCCAACGCATTCCCATCCGGAGAGCGTTTCTTGGATTACTGCTCGTTACATTGCCCATATCAGCATGGATTGTGTTTGTTCATTGTAGTGGACCTCTCAGCGTAATGTCCTATATCAGGAGAATACCGGAAAACGAGCTCCGCGGCGGTGTTGTAGGGTTCTTAATGCCTTGCCATTCTACACCCGGTCATGCATATTTGCATCGACCTCAGCTCGCGAATGGCGGTCTATGGGCTTTGGGATGTGAGCCTCCGCTGAAGTGAGCGTTTCGTTGTTTTGTATCAATAACACCGTTGAACACTTGTCACAGCAACCAAAATCTCAGCGCATATCGCGATCAAACCAAAATATTCTTCGCTAATCCTCATCAATACCTATTAGACCGTTTCCCTAATCGCGTGAACCCTGTCTTTCCAAAGTCGCCGCACCCAGCTTCGATACCAGGACAATCGACCTCCGACGACCGATGGCTCCACGAATGGCCAAGATATCTAGTGTGTTTCGGTGCTCTGTTAGAGGAACACGGAGTCAAGGAACATCTAGTGGGGAGAGGCTACGAAGAGGTGTGGAAAAGTGGGAGATCTTGGGAAGGAGACAGCGATACAAGGAAAGGTGGGGTCAGAATATGGAAGTGGCGAGAAAAGAGTTGACGTATTCAAAACTTGTCCTTGAACTTTATAACCACTTTGAAATCATCCATACCTTTCTTGTAATTAGGTGTGAAGCTGTTGCGTATGTGTGTATTCCTCAGCATCGCCAGTAAAGCACCGGTGGAGCATATTATACATATATATATAATCATTCGATGATCTCCACATCCACATCGACTTCTTCCTCTGTAACTTCCGGTCCTGCATGAAGAGCCTCGTCGAGTGTGTTGTAAAGCGTACGCAAAAACAACGCTAGCTGATCCCGAGTAAACGAGAAAGCGGTCCCCATATGTTGCAAGCGTTCGATGAATTCCTCAGACTCTTTATCCAGTTCAAGAGGTTCGTAGTACATCATCTCGTGGAGTTGATTCTTGCTCTTGACCGGTGTATCGTCTTCAAGATCTATTCTCTCCCAACGACAGATCAACATAAAGTTCAAACCTGTAACAGCAAAATCGACATCAATACGACGCGATCTATTAGTGGGTGTAAAAGAAACACCTACTATGTCTTTTCGCATCGTGGCTAGACACGTAAGTAAAGACACAAGTCGCGGTCCAGTCATCGAAATTAAGGTGCTGTGAACGTTGGGGTTTCAATCCCACTATCAGCAAATTCGTTGAGTCTTCGTATAACCGCACGAGTTGAAGATTCTGCGGTTTGTCAGATCCAAGTACATCGCCTTGTGGGCGGACAGAGCCATGCTGTGTCTTGGCTTTGTACGCCAGGAGATTTTTTTTTTCTACCTCCAGTTCAAAAACGAGCTCCTTCTCTAAGTTTCACAGATCAATATTGAATTTATAATTTGAACAGTATCAACTCACCCCGTTGTGCACTCTCTTTGATTAATTGGTCTCTCTCTTTGATAATTTCCTGTGCTTCCTCAAACTGTTGCCGCCATGCCAATACCTCATTTTCAATCTTCCGATTCTCCTCATCCGCAGCTTCACGTGTGAGAAGATGAAGAACGGAAGTTTTACCGGAACGCATTAGGGGTTCAACTTTAGCAAGGTTCGTCGTCAACTCCTTGTTGACCCTTTCCAGGGCTGATATTATCATCAGAGAAACAGCTCGAAAGTTCAAAAACTTGACGTTACCTGCAATCTCTGCCTCGAACTGTTCCTTTTGAGCAAGCATGAGAGCCTCAGCTTCTGTCTCTCTCACCCGCATAATCTTCTCGAGTTGCTTCGTCAAATCTTCACATCGTTGTTCCATCTAGGTAGACACTTCAACGCAAATCGAGAGAGTTCAGATAGGTGGGCGAACCTCCTCGCGGCTCTTTATTTCCTGTAGTGGGTTTAGATTGTTAGGAAGAATGCACAAGGAAAAGTATTTACACACTCGTTTGAGACGTTTTTCGAGCTGCATAACCTTACGTCACTTAAAACGTATAGATTTCGACATTGAATAAAAGCACCTCGTTATATTGCTTGCGTTCAACCGCCTCGCCCGCTACCTTCGTTGACTGCGACGTTCCGACATCAAGTTCTCCACCCATTTCGTAATCTGATTCTTCTACAACCCGCAACTCCTCATCACCAGGTCTCCCCATGTTCCCATTCAAGTTTAGAGGTTGTGCTCGGGCCTTTCCCCTTGCTCGGGTGGACTTGAGCTGGACTTTCGTATTGCTGCGACCTACGTGGAGCCCGCGAGCAATAGGGAGGGACGTTGTCAATCCAAGCTCCTCGTCCTGGTCATTGTCAACATCGATGACTTCGTGATGAAGTTCAACCACTTTTTGCCTTGATCTGGAGCTAGGTTTAGAGGGGCCTGCAACTTGGTTCCCTTGCGAGCGAGAAACGCGAGATTTCGCTTGAGGTACAGGAGGAGTGCCATATCCGCCTACAATGAAAGGCGTCGGTGAGCGAATTAACAGCGGAGCATGAGCATCACAGATTTCGCGCACCAAGGTCATCGTCCGACATGCCTAACGCCAATCGCACTGTTCAGCGCCGGCCCGTGACAAACCATTCAACGCGGCGCACGTGCTCACCGTGACTGCACCATGTAGAGTGCGATACGGGGTCTCATGATCATAGAGCTTTGACTTTGCCAGTTGGACAGGCCAATTTTATTTCCGTGAAATTTTAAAGCATCTATTATCTTGTGCTTATAGTATGCCTATTATTACAAGGATAGTGCGATAGATTGTGTACATGAGCATTATTACACTCGAGCTTCGATGTGCCAGTCCAACTTGTCAGCCCATTTTGGTAACAACTGCGATATTTGTTCCACGTCTTTGTCACCTCTACCAGAAAGACACTGTCAATATTAGTTAGCATCAATCCTACACATTTGGGGTACGAGATTTTACCACAACGATATCGGCATCTTTAGGAAGCATCTTGGCAAGTTGCATTGCACCCCAGATGGCATGTGAGGATTCAAGTGCTAGACACACATAGTTCAAGCCAATATGATTTCGCATCAAATAAGACAAACCTGGAATAATACCCTCACGCTGGGTGAGTATCCGGAAACCACGAAGAGCTTCTTCATCAGTCGCTACAATATACTCCGCTCTTCCCGAATCCTTCAACCATGAATGCTCAGGTCCAACACCAGGGTAATCCAAACCCGCACTGATAGAGTGTGTTTCAATGATTTGACCCGCTGGTGACTGCATGATGTATGTTCGTACACCATGTAGAACACCGGGCTGGCCTTTTGACAAGGTAGCGCTGTGGCGGTCTCCGTCTAGGCCTGTGAAATAATTGAAGCCTCTAGTTAATTTGTTCAAAAAAAAATTCTCGCCTTCACCACCAGCCTCCACACCAATTAAGCGGACATTCTTATCCTCAATGAAGTTATAGAATGTACCGATAGCGTTACTTCCTCCGCCAACGCACGCAACGACGGCTTCAGGAAGCTTACCACGCTTGGCATGCAACTGCTCCTTGATCTCTTGACTGATTACTTTTTGGAAATCTCGGACTATAGTCGGGAATGGATGGGGTCCGATTGCAGAGCCAACGAGGTAGTGCGTCGTTGCAAGATTGGTAACCCAGTCACGGAATGCTTCATTGACAGCGTCTTTGAGGGTACATGAACCCGAGTGTACTGGGATGACCTGACAAAGTATACAGTGAGGAAATGATAAATTCACCGTGACTCAAGAGCCACAAACCTTTCCACCAAGCATTTCGATTCGGAATACATTGAGCGCTTGTCGTCGAACATCCTCGGAACCCATGTAAATGATACATTCAAGCCCGAACCTGGCGCAAACGGTTGCAGTTGCGACCCCATGCTGACCTGCCCCGGTCTCAGCGATAATTCGAGTCTTCCCTATGCGTTTCGCGAGAAGTATCTGTACACATCGAGTCAAGCAAGATGTTCCACAAAGGACTGCTTACTGACCTGGCCTATGGCGTTGTTGATTTTGTGAGATCCAGTGTGGTTTCTGAGTAGGGTGGTTAGCAAGAATCATCAGTGGTAGTAAGTAGATCTTCGCACAGATCTTCGCGCTTGAGCCAAATGTTGGCTCCTCCGGCGTCCTTCGTAAGATTTTCCGCAAGATAAAGCTCTGAAGGTCTATTCATATAACCATAAAGACCCCTAAATTCCTTCCAGAACTCAGGATCAGCCATAGCGGACTTGTGCGCCTCTTCTAATTCGGCGAGACAGTCAACGATTGCTTCAGGGACGTACTGCCCACCGAATTGCCCAAAGCGTGCGGGCAGTACAGTAGGATCCGCCGTGGTATTAGCAATTGGAGGTCCATTCTTGTTTACATTGAGAGTGGGAGTGCTTAATCTTGGAGGTGGTGGTGAGCGGGATTCGGCCGGTTCACCCTTGTGCGATATTTGTGATAGGTATTCAGCAACTTTTTGAATTCCCTGACCTAAAGGCGCATCCTTGATAACAGTGACGATGCGACTGCCAATGACGACTCCATCTGCACCCGCATTGGCAACATAATCAAAATGTCCTCGGTTGGCGACGCCAAATCCGACTGCAACCGGTACAGTAGCGTATTCACGGACGCGAGAAATGATATCAGGGAGTGCAATATTCATCGCAATCTTGTCTGACGATCCAGTAGTGCCCATCTATCGGAAGCTTGTTACGGCGGCATGAGAAAGACGTAGGGATGACCAACCTTCGATACGATGTATATGAAAGTGTCTGCTATCGAGGCAAGGAACTTGATGCGATGTAGAGTAGTCGAAGGGGCAATCAGTGGTACATAAGACAACCTTTTTGATCGGTCAGTCGATTATAAATTACAGGCTCGTTGAAGGTACGTACTGAACTTTGGCACACTTCTCTCGGAAAGTCAACGCCTCTTCGGGAGGTAGGTCAACCATGATGAACCCATTTGCTTCTGCTTCACTCGCGTCCTGGATGGCTTTGTCTTCGCCGTACGCTAAGATCGGATTATAATAACCTGTACCATGTCAATATACATTTTGAGAGGCGTTTAGAGTTTCGACATTACCCATCAAAAGGACAGGGAGAGTTAATCCTTTACTGCGTGCTTCTCGTAGCTGCCCAAGCACTGTGGGGTAGTCTGTATCATTTTTGAGAGCAATCTTGAGACGAAGAGGTTAGATGATTGTCGAATATCACATATAGCTATCTTGGACTCGCCGTATTACTTTCTTGAATGACGGGACCGTCGGCGATTGGATCTGAAAATGGTATACCAAGTTCTATAATGTCTGCGCCTCCTTGCTGCATTGCCAGCAGTAATGGTACGGTATCCTCCTTCTGAGGATACCCCGCGGTGATGAAGGTTACTAAAGCGGGTGTTCCCTGGAATACTTCGGGGTCAGCTTGAATCAACACATCGGAGGCATCAGCACTTCAGCATTCTTCTTTGCAAATACGTCTTTAAGGGCTTGCATTCTGGTGAGTGGAAATAAAAGTAGATGGAAGTGGATGTTTTTGTTTTGTCGAGTCACTGAGCATGGAGTTTTATCGGAAACTTTCAATTGAATCCTGTCCACGTGGGAAATTATCTTATCCTACCTTGATCTTATCACAGCATGGATAGCACTATGAATCGTTCAACACCTCAGCTCGCCGATGAAGCCCGCGTTCTGGTGATATACACAGGCGGAACCATTGGTATGCTTGTTGGTCAACAAGGTGATCGAATGCCCACTCAAATTGGGCGAACTAAGCTCAGATTCTGTTGGAAGGGCTTACCACGGAACCATCGTTTTTAACGGAGACCTTGAGAAGTCAGACGCGTTTCCACGACCCTTTGGAGAACTCTCTCTTCTCTCATTCCGGCTCAGTTCAAGGATATCGGCAATGGAGCTCCAATAGTGGAAGATCCAGTCCACAAACCGGTGTCTCTACTGGTGCATACTACTCGCCTCAACTTCCGACCTTACTAGTCCGATCTTCTCGACCCATTGGGCACACTAGTTTGAGCCCGGGCCAAGATCAAAACTCAGTTCCAAGACTCACATCCATCAAGATAGCGGATAATGTGTATGAAGGTCATCTTCCGAGTCTAGTAACTCCTCGCAGCGCTGTACCAGGCGGTACAGGCGGCAAACGTATACGATATGCAGTGCTAGAGGTTTCTATCAGCTTCTCTGCTCCGCTGTCGTCAAAACCAACATCTTACCACAGTGGGACCCTCTTCTGGATAGTAGTAATGTCGAGATGAATGGTTAGTCGGGATACTGACTCTCGACTGTTCTTACTTTCCGGTCTTCATTTTTTGAACCGGTAGATTGGATTCGCATCGCGACAGAAATCGAACTCAACTACAGCTTTGACGCGTTCGTGATTCTGCATGGGACGGACACCATGGCTTACTCGTCCAGCGCATTGAGCTTTCTGCTAGAAGATCTCGGAAAGACGGTTGTGCGTGTGATCTCCGGTCGTACCCAATATTAGCAATGCTCATCTGTGACAGATTCTGACAGGAGCCCAGATACCACTTTCACAGCTGCGAAACGATGCTACAGATAATCTAATGGGGGCATTGACTATCGCTGGACATTATATCATTCCAGGTCATTTTCAAGTTGTCTACATCCTTGATTGCCATCGTATAATTCGTGTTCTCTAGAGGTTTGCCTTTATTTCAACCATATGCTCTATCGAGGGAACAGAGTTTCCAAAATGTCGTCGTACGATTTGAACGCATTTGATAGTCCGAATTTCCCCCCTTTGGTGAAAGGCAAGTCGCTGATCAGTAGCAGGCTGAGGTATCTTGTTTGCTCAAGCTCAATGACATGCAGTGGGAATTGAGATTATGGTCAATTGGAATAATGTGATTCGGCAGACGACTCTCCGACGTTTCAGAGCCCACAAAGGTAGATGAATTTACATCCCTTGGTCTCTGTATTGATTTCTCATAGAGATGCAGTCGCATGTTGGTGAGCTGGATGGTAGAGCCCCGTCATCGTCAACTCCTGCTGAATGTATCGTGTCTATACTCAGCCACTCTCAGACTGTTTCCCGGTATAACGGCTGAAACTGTCTCCGCGTTCTTCAATCCGTCCACCAAGGGTGTTATTTTGGAGACGTTTGGTGCAGGGAACGCACCTCAACGGTCAGATTTAATGAACACGTTGCGAGAAGCGTGTGAGAGAGGCGTTATAGTTGTAGCCATTTCACAATGCGCGAAAGGATCCGTCTCCGACGCTTATGAGACTGGGAGAACGCTTCTACAAGTTGGCGTAGTTCCAGGTGGCGATATGACTCCAGAGGTTTGTGATTTAGTTTTTTGTCCATCGAATCCGCTAAGATTCTGTGAATGAAGTGTGCCCTCGCGAAACTCAGCTATCTCCTTTCTAAACCGGAATTTCCGACGACCGAAGTTCGAAAATTAATGGGTGTTCCACTCCGTGGGGAATTGACGCGGTTAAGTCTCGTTCCACCACCAAGCCAACTCAGTGTTGAACGAAACCTGGAAAGTCTGAATGGAGTTTTGTCACATTTCAGTCGACTTTCGAACCAATCGTCTGCTCACGGCCCAGGTCCTCAAATCGTCATCTCAAACTTGGACGAGGCGACCCAAGATGCTGCTGCGTCTTGGTCGTGGACAGCAGCGGAAGCCGGCTCTGCTGAGGCGGCTCTATATCCTCTCCTATTACATCTCGCAGTTGCAAGGAATGACATTGAGAGCATCAAATTTTGTTTGTCCAAGAATACCCGTGATGACTCTGATTTTAGTGCAGCGGATGTTTCTGGTCTAATTGCAGGGGGAATGGCGAACTGCATGGATCCAGGATCTGGGAAAACCCCATTGCACACTGCTGCGCTGAATGGCTATGTTGAATCAGTGTCGTTATTGCTAAATTCTGGGGCAATAGTACATCAACGAGATGCTTTAGGGCACACTGCTTTATATTATGTAGGCGTCCGATGCTCACAATAACTCATCGCTGAATTGGCATCATAGGCTGCAAGGCAATGTCACATAGACGTGGTGAATCTTCTGGTCAGCCTTCAAGTTCTCATAATGTCGCTAGTAGGGCTTGATTGAAACTTCTACAGAATAAAATGGGCAGTACGCTTAGTGTTGTGGACAACATTTTTGCTGCGCTTGCTGTGGCGAACGCTTCAAAAACCGGAGATCAAAGATTGCTTGATGTATGGATATCGGCTGGTTACATATCTCTTGCTACTTGAACTTGACACTGCCATCTATCTAGTGTTCCTCAGAACGAAACCACAATTTCAGTGAAATAGTTGTTCCATTTAAGTATGTCGAAATACGTGAATGGACCCGTGTATCTATCTTTCTGTCGGGGATTCAATGGCTTTCCCCCGAGATGTTTTTGGCGTTCGCAGTAAGTTTCGTGTTGTAATATTATCACGAGTTCGAGTCACATGGCTGGAACATTTCTTCGCTCTAAATTATCAGTCTGACTCGATCCCCGTCGTCCGATATTCTGATCCCCTAAACATCACTACGGCGAAATGGCTTCTGACCCTCGGTCAACGGCAAATCAACGCATCGTAGAAGATTTGGTCTCTAGATTACGACGACGGTCAGCAATGCTACTCATTATCGAATACAACCGACTATTCATTCAGCTTTCGCCTTTAGACAACTTGTCGGATCTCGTGCTACAGCGCTAGAGACATTACTAGTCCTGCGCCAGGTCGTTTCAAAGGCCCGATTTTCAAATATCGATCAACTGGTCAATGTCATACGGATTGTAGGACGAAGGCTTGTGGAAGCTCAACCCAAAGGTCCTTATATTTCCTGTATCCGGTAGCTCATACTCTTCATCGTTAATCAGAGCACTCTGTTGGAAATACCGTCCGAAAAGTCCTCCATCATATACGTGAAGAATATCATACCGCAAGTGAACGGCCAACAGTCCAGAGTTCATTTTCGATAGCGAAGTTTGTCCTTCAAGGTCAACCAAGAAAACAAACACCCATACCACGCTCAGAGACACGGGTTTCTCTGAAGGAAAACGATCCAGATGACCCAGACTCATTTGCCCGAGTACTCAAACCTGTTCTCATGGAAGCCATTCAAGACGTCTTTGACGAACTAGAGACTGTCTATGATAATATCTCTAAGAATGCTAAAGATCATATTCATTCTGAGTGCGTGAATTATCTATCGTCTCGATCTCAATTGACATGTTCATAGTGAGATTATCCTGACCCTTGGCATGTCGAGAACCGTACAGTCCTTCCTAAAGTCTGCTGCACATTACAGAAATTATACAGTCATTGTTGCTGAGACTGCGCCATCGTATGTGTCAATCTGGTCCTATCGTTTTCGCGGCTTGATATCCCTTCAGTTATGGAGGTCGTGAAATGGCAGCATCACTCTCATCCGCTGGAATCTCTACGTTCCTCGTCCCCGACTCTTCGATTTACGCGCTCATGTCTCGTGTCAACAAGGTCATATTAGGAGCCCACGCGATACTCGCCAATGGGGGTATGTTTGCGACCTCCGGGTCGCTCCTGGCCGCAACAGCTGCACGTTCATATAGCACCCCTGTTGTGGTTTGTGCGGGCCAGTTCAAATTAACGCCGCTCTGGAATCTTTACCATGAATATGGAGCCTTAGATTTTGGCGATCCAAGTGCAGTCTTGGGCTTTGAAGAAGGTGATCTCGTGGACAAGGTTGATGTTGTCAACCCATATTATGATTATGTTCGTCCGGAACTACTCGACGTCTTTATCACAAACTAGTGAGTGTGCTCTATCATGATCTTCACATCATACTTACTAAACGTATGTTTGAGTGGTGATCATCCTCCCTCTTCAATATACCGACTGCTTAAGGAAACGTATGACGACGAGGATAATGAACTGTAATATTATGTAGGATTATTTTGCGTATATCGTTATATCACAGTATTTTCTAATTATCTGTAGGCAAGCTATGTATACTTTGTGGCTCACCGTTTGAGGATGTCGAAGAACGCTTCTTGAGGCAAGTCTACAGTACCAATCCGTTTTAACCTCTTTTTACCCTCTTTTTGATTTTCCAGATGCTTCAGCTTTCGTTCATAGTGTCCTGACGTTCGATACGTCAGACTTTTCCCTTCAAACTTACTGTCACACACACACCTCCATAAAGCCCCGCCGTCACGTCTGCACGATTCGCAGATAAGGTCTCACGGGCAATAACCTTCTTGCCTATTGCTGCTTGTATGGGGACTTCGAAGAGCTGACGAGGGATAACCTTGTCTATATAATCCAGTAAGCGAGGCGCGAGGTTGAAGATGAGAAAGGCGACGTACGTAATTTCTTGACCCAAGCTCGGCCTATCGTGTCCTGGGCGGAGCGGTGAACGATGAGGGCCAGCGCATCAACTGGTTTTCCATTAAGCAGAAAGACCATCTGGAAATTTGCCTTGTTAAAACAGCACCTAGATTGGAATAACGTTATGTTGTACCTTTGCCAAATCACTTTTCTGGTAGCCTGCATCTTCATAACTGGTAATGCATAGTTCAGACTATGAGGTATGGAGAAAGGATGCCAAATACGTACTCGAAACTGGCAAATCCAGAGCTCCGACTCTTAAGCTGATCGAAAAAGTCCGTTACAATCTCACTGAGAGGAATGACACAAGTCAGAATGATACGGGATGAAGATGCATCAGAACCAGCGTCGAGGTATCGATGATCCAACTCTTCCGCTCGGCGTGAATAGCATAGTTCCATCATATCCCCAAAATACTCTGGAGGACAGCGTTAGGGCAGTGGCATAACAAATCAAAGTAGAGACGCGGTACCTTCGGGAACGATGATAGACGCTTTGACTATTGGCTCTTGGATTTCGGATACTTTGGTGGTACTGTCACTCATATCCGGAAATTCGGTCGGATTGCTGATAAACTTCTCCGTGCCATCTCTGTACAAGACTGGAATGCGAATGAACGGCTTACAACAGATGATAGATGTCATAGAATTTTTACCTTTATATGGAACAGTTGGTGCAGTTATAATGATGTTGGCATCGTATTCATCCTCCAGGCGCTGTCGAAATACGTCCATGTGTAGCGTACCTAGAAAGCCCAATCGAGTGCCCTGTCCTAGCGCGGAGGACGACTCTCGCTGAAAAGTCACACTTCTGTCGGTAAGAGTAAGCTGGAAAGGTCAGAATGAGTATTGGTAACCAAGCGGTTCGATGAAGGTTCCCACCCTTTTTATTGATTCTTCAAGTTTTGGAAAATCACTGCTATCCACAGGGAATATACCAGCGTAGACCTGTCTTCCTTATTAGCACATATGATTTACAGTTAGCCAGAAGAACAATTGACCATGGCTTTCGAGGGTTTGAATCCAGGCATAGGTGGTACGGGTTCACCGACACGATGTAAAGTATCGCCGATATGAGCTACATAGACGAATGATCAGAAGATGGAACGCATGGGATTCTCTTATTCTATTGACACATACCTTCAGATGATTCCTTCATATTGCATGCAATATAACCCACTTGACCAGGGCAAAGTATATCTGTCGATACTTCTTCTGGATACATAATCCCAATTTCCGCAATTTCATACTTCTTCCTCGTATGGCAAGACGCGATTTTATCACCTAGATGGTCATCAGGACTCGAGATTTCAGGACAGGTTTGAGCTTGACAATTGACCTTTGCGCAGTATACCGTCCTGAATATTCACCAGCGATATCACACCTCGATAGCGATCATAGCTGGTGAAAATGATCAGTTTGGCTGATGAAACCGGGGTGAATGGACATACAGAGAGTCGAAGAGAAAGGCCTTTGCCGGTGCATTTTTATCACTGCGAGGAGCCGGAATACGGTCAATAACTGCTTGAAGAACAGATTCGACACCCTTTCCTGTCTTTGCAGATATAGACAAGATGTCGGCCGGATTGATCCCAAAGGTAGATTGCATTTGAGCAGCAATGCGTTCAGGTTGTGCGGCAGGAAGGTCAATCTATGTACCTTCATTAGGAGGAGAAAACCAATAAGTCGATAAAGTTCGTGCCTTATTCAACACAGGTATGATCGTGAGTCCCCTCTCTCTTGCAATGTGGAAGACAGAGATAGATTGAGCTTGTACACCTTGGCTTGCATCTACCTAGCACAACACATCAGTGCCCATGACATTTGGAGGTAGTTGGCGGTAGAGAAATTTACATACGAGCAGCAATGCGCCTTGGCAAGCGGCAAGGGAGCGGCTCACTTCCCAGGCAAAATCGACGTGTCCCTAGGAGAAGGAAGCCCTCAAAAACATCCATACTTTATAAAGCAATTAGGGAGACCCACAGGTGTGTCAATCAAGTTCAAAAGATGCGATTTTCCGTTACTTAGATGCACCATACTAATAGAGAACGAATGAGCATAACATACTGAATGCTTGTCATCAACTGACCTTGCGGTCTGCGCCTTGACTTCCTCAGGAAGTGTCAACGTCCGTATATTGTGTAGATGGCTGCATACCTGTGATACCGCGTTCTCTTTCAACTTTCAGTTTGTCTAGTACTTGCTCGTTCTTTCCTGTTTCCTTCTTCTTGATTGTTCCTGTGAGCTTGAAGAGAAAAGTGATTAGAGAAAGCTCATCCAACAACGACGTAGTTGAACCTCGAGCAATCTAACTGAATTTGAGAAATACAACAACTTGAACTACGCAAAATGCGCACCGGTCCGCGAGTGTGGATTTGCCGTGGTCAATGTGAGCGATGATGGAGAAGTTGCTGGGAGGTGGTAAGCGCGAGCCTGACTGCATTGATTCTAGTACATGCTCACCGAATTACATCAAGGGGGAATTCTTCCATCCTTAGCGACTTTGGGGCGCCTGAACGCAAGGAGGTACTGAAGGCATGGAATGTTGCATAATTTGGAGGTCTAGAGGCGCGTAGGCAGACATTACGCCATAAGACCTTCATTGATCCAGGAAAGCTTTTGACACGAAAATCTGAACGACTGTGAGTTCTTTAGTAGCTCATGGCCGCCAGGTAAAGAAGTTTGAAGTATAGTGTCAAGTGTGCGAAAATCGTATCGACGGACCTTTCTCATTCTTTCACCACAACAACCATGTCTCTGGCGGAAACCTCAGAAGCACGGAAGGCACGATTACAGGAGTTAAAACAGAGGAAGGAAGCGAGGTATGTAGATGCTACTTGTGGTGAAAGAAGATATATGAAATTCTTGCAGTCAAGGAATCATCAAGAATCGTAACTTTGACCCAGAATCACGAACTTTGAAAAAACACACAGCGTCTGAAGACGTGGAGATGGATACTGTGGAGAAAAACATCGATGGATTGGCGCAGTTAGTTATCGCAGAGGATGAAGAGAAAAGGGCCGAAGAGTTGGTACGCAGAAGCTGTACTACATCGGACTTGGGTCTCAAACTCATATGTATCTTAACAGAATGTATTCAATATCGCACCCAAAAGACCCAACTGGGATCTCAAGCGTGAGACTGACAAGAAATTAGCCAAGCTAGAACGCAAGACCCAAGAAGCCATTCATACTCTCATCCGTGAACAATTCTTCCTTTCCTGCGCTCTAAATGATCATTTCGATAACTTTCCTTCCAGGCCGACGACTGGCTGCCCAAAAGGGAGAGTCCGATGACATTGTGGGAGCAATGAGGGCTCAGGAAAACGCTCAAAACGAAGAGGCTCTATCTGATGAGGAATGAGCACACATGCTTTCTTACAATGCGTTCGCGTTGTATCGTGGGTGAATCCATACGTCTACTATAGCGAGTCCTGATTGGAGATCTACAGCAGCTGAACTCGGACTTGCCTGAAGACATGCTACAAGGTCGTTCATCACACAGTGAAAAGGTTGCTTCCCGCGTTCCGTCTGTCGGCGTTCTTTGACCCCGTATATCAGGAAGAAGAGGAAGAATACATTGTCATGGAGAATATCATCTGGACCAGTCATTTTACGATGCTGTCTTGAGGATTGGTAGTTTTGGTGCTTGACTAGTAGTCGCTATTTCCCCAGACACATCACTGTTAATCATGATGCATGATCATGCACTGTTAGTCGTTAGAAATAATAGGCTCACTGTATCTCACGTCGCAACAAACATTTCTGGCGCGCGCGAGTGAATCATTGCATGGGTTATGTACCTCTATGTACTTTACCGGATGGTTCCGCCATGCTTATATGGCGCAACTTGACTTTTCACCACAACCACCATGCATCCTTCTATCCGTCTCTTCACTGAGCGAGTACATACTCCTCTTATCCGTTTCCTAGGAAAACGCAGCTGGCCTTCAAGTGAGTATTCAGCTTAGTAGCTCACTCAGCTGAATTATTTATACTTGACGCCTAGGTTCAGAAACTCCTCACGCACATCCAGTTGCTCCTCCCGAATTCCGGAATAAAAACTACACACAATTTTCTAAAGCACCTGAACCAGTCTCTTCTACGCCGTTCCGCACGTCATTAGAGTCGAATAGTGGAAATGTGTTCCAAGAGTTTTGGGAGGCGCCGGAAAGGCTTTGGAAACCTAGAGTGCACCACCTAGAAGAAGCCGAAATTGACGCGATATTGGTGCGTCGCAAAGTCTCAAATGTTTTTCACCGGATCTGATATCATCCTGCTTGGATATAGAGTGGTGGTGCATCTGTACAGTCGTAGTTCTGTCGGTGACCCGATTTCAGAGCAAGCGTTTGAGCCTTGACTTGTTTATTTCTTAATTTTCAAGGACGTTGCGTCCAAAATCAAACTTAAAGAGTCAAGATTATAGGAGCATCAATGACATTATTGTACTAATCCTTCTCAGCATACGCCAACAAGTGTTTCTCAATTTCCGATTCGTCCATCGTGCGCCACGATCCCTGTGTTTTGACATCTTCTTCAGGACTTGCCGAAACAATACCGATCTCAATTTCGGAGGGCTTGTAGTCAACACCATGCACAGTTGACATTGCTTCAATAGCCATCTTTGATAGTAAATCAGTTGGGCAAAAGGCTGCAGTAATCAACAACATACCTCGATGACCTCAGCCCGGCTAAGTTTCTGACCAGCTGCGACAGGATCGTCAGCACCCCGCCCATTGTCGAGTTTCTTCCATTTCTTCTCTAAATGATTCATGGCTTCTTGTTGCTTTTGACCGGCGGCTGTCGCGTGATATCCTACAAAGTAGCCTGCAGGATCAAGTTTGAAGCATTGAGGGCCGTACTCTGCATCGATACCAATAAGGATCATAGCTTGACATGGTTGAGATCGACGCAATCGAACGAAGGAGGCGAATGGCTTACCGATCCCGAACGGTCTCATTCCAGCACGTTGAGTGTATACTTGGTTGATATTTGCGATACGTCTTGCGAGCTGGTCGGGGGACATTTCGTATCCGTACTTATGCCGGTGGTCTGCAGCTTCACTTCTCGCTCGAGCTATTTGTTGGCGAGCATCGGCTGAGGAGACCGGGTCAGCACTTTGCAAGTAACTATAAGTATTGACACACACCGATAAGACCTGTCATTACGCAGCCAATTGTTGGGGTGATACTGAATAGATGTGTCACGGTCGAGGCATCCAAGAGTTTGTCCTGAAACGAGAGTTTTAGAACGCTCAACAAAGCAGATCTATGAATGTACTGGAACTTTGCGTTGCGTGATCACAACCGACGTATCCTTGCCACGGACTGCCACTGATGTGTGCCCAGAGCCAGATATCGCCTTAAATGCGTATTCTAGCGATGTGAAGATTTGAGTTTTCAAGGATGGGGTTTTATTGCCCTGACGTACCAACTTGATAAAGCCGCCCTTCCGGGGAAAATACGGTGAGGTATCTGAGTGTAATATCAGCATCTATAGCACAGATACAGCTCTGAGTGAATACTTACCGGTCGTAGGATGTTCTGGACATGGTGGTAAGTACGATAGAAAGGGCTGATCTTGGACGCGTAAGTCCTTGTAAGTCTCGTGTCACGCGTCTGGCTCACTGTGTCACAGTAATATTAATTTTCTGCTCTTTGACTTTGCCTTTCGAAATTCCGCGATCTTTCCTCGTCCATATGTTATAGTAGCAGGTCTCGGTTCTAACGGGTTAGAATGAAGGAATCTGTATCTCACCAGGCTCCAAAAGTCATGTTCGCGCAATAAATCTTCATCCCTTCCCTTCCCGCTTCTAACTGTCATATCCTTCTCAGTAAGAAGCTACAGTTTAGTCTGCTGAATGCCCAGGACACTGTGAAGTACGCCGAGTTCGAAGTTACCCATCGCGATCTATACACACACAATGAACGACTTCCAGTGAAGGACGGTGTACTCGATCGTCGTCTGGTTGGTCTATGTAGTCATCAATGCCCTCATATCACTTATTCTATTTCTCTTCTTCTTCTCTAGGGAACCACAGAGAAAAATGCTTTTTGTGAGACGTGTGGTCAAGCCACAATCGATTGCGTCGGTCATTATGCGTATATCAAGCTGGTCGTTCCCGTCTTTCACATTGGTTACTTCAAACATACGATCGGAATTCTTCAGTGTATCTGTAAAGTACGTCTGCCGTGTCATCTGCTTGAGTTAAACTCACTAACACCTAGACATGTGCGCGCGTTCTTCTTGAAGAACCCGATCGCCGTAACTTCATCAAGCGGTTTCGAAGGCCAAACCTCGAAAATATGCAACGACAGGCTTTGATAAAGGCGGTCAACACGATGTCAAGAAAGACGGTATACTGTCCATACTGTTCGGCTACGAACGGCGCGGTGAAGAAGGCAGGAGCCTTGAAGATCATCCACGACAAGTTTCGCGCGAAAAAAACCGCCGAAGAGATGGAAAAATGGAAAAAGACATTTGCGCCAGCTCTCGAGGAGCAGAAGGATCTCGCGTTGTATCTGAATAAGGCTGTACATGAAGACCTCAATCCATTGAAAGTTCTGGATCTTTTCAAGCGGATATCAGACGAGGTGAATAACTTGCTTATGATTACTTGTGTCGTTAAGACCCACCTTAGGACTGCGAGCTGCTCGGCATGCAACCTGAATTCGGTCGTCCAGAAGAATTCATCTGGCAATACATTTCTGTTCCCCCAGTTTGCATCCGACCGTCCGTTGCACAAGACGGCGGATCAAACGAGGACGACCTTACCGTCAAACTGACCGAAATTGTTTTCACAAACGCAGTCATCAAACAAGGACTAGCAAGGGGTGTTCCTACCCCACAATTCATGGAACAGTGGGACCTGCTTCAGCTTTCTGTGGCAATGTACATCAACTCTGAGCTCCCTGGAGTACCATCCCAAATGGGATTGAAACCTATTCGAGGTTTCGTGCAACGACTTAAAGGGAAGCAAGGTCGTTTTCGTGGCAATTTATCCGGAAAGCGTGTGGACTTTTCCGGACGTACCGTTATTTCCCCTGATCCTAACCTACGAATTGACGAGGTCGCTGTGCCGCAGCGCGTCGCACAGATACTAACTTATCCTGAGCGCGTCACATCACATAATATTGAAGCACTGCAGCAAGCAGTTCGGAACGGGCCAGAAATTCATCCTGGAGCCAACTTCGTGTCTCGGGGTCAGAATAAGAAGTTTTTGAAGTTTGGGAATCGGAAAGCCATTGCCGATGGGCTTGCTATTGGTGATATAGTGGAAAGGCATATCATTGATGGTGATGTTGCCCTGTTCAATCGACAGCCAAGTTTACACAAGGTACGTATGTTTCGTCGCACGTCCCCCTCCCTTACTAATTATCCTTGTAGCTTTCAATTATGTGTCACAGAGTAAGTGATTTCGTGCATTCAGCAATATCACAAAATTGACTCTTGGGGTATAGGTGAAAGTACGGCCTTGGAGAACGTTCCGTCTGAACGAGTGCGTCTGTGGTCCATACAATGCTGACTTTGACGGTGACGAAATGAACTTACGTGCGTTCTGCCACCTCCCCTATGGCATCTCTACTCAAAATGAAAACAACTAGATATACCTCAAACCGAGGAGGCTCGAACCGAAGCATTAGAGCTAATGAATATCAAACACAACCTCGTAACACCTCGTAATGGCGAGCCTGTCATCGCAGCCATCCAAGATTTCATTACGGCCTCCTACTTGCTTTCCCGCAAAGATCAATTCTTTGACCGTCGACAGGTTACCCAGATATGTTGTTACATGGCTGATGCAAACCTCCAGATTGACATCCCACCCCCAACCATCTTGAAGCCGGTTCGCCTATGGACAGGCAAGCAGATCTTTGGCGTCTTGATGCGACCCAACCGAAAATCCGAAATCATGGTAAACGTAGAATCGAAATGTCATCGATGGGAAGAGGCTAAGCCCGAAAATTATCCTAATAGGATGAAATTGGCGAAAGACATGTCGCCTAATGATGGTTGGCTCGTCATCGTGAACAGCGAGGTAATGTGCGGGGTCATGGACAAGGCTATCGTTGGAAGCGGGAAGAAGAAGTCAATTTTCGGAGTCATCATGCGGGATTATGGTCCTCACGAAGCCGCAGCAGCTATGAATCGTCTCGCCAAACTGTGCGCACGCTGGCTAGGTATCTAGATTATCTCGTGCAATCAATCAACGACCAATTTTGACTCTTCTTTCTTGTAGCCAATTACGGATTCTCTCTTGGTATCAACGATGTCATCCCTGGGCCTGAACTTTCGACAAAGAAAGATGGCCTGGTCGAGGAAGCTTATGCACATTGCCAGCGTCTTATTACCAAGGCAAAGAACGGAGAGCTCGAGAACAAACCTGGCTGTGATCAAGAGCAGACTTTGGAAGCGGAAATATCTTCTGTGCTTTCAAAGGTCCGTGAAGCAGTGGGACAGATATGCATGAAAGAGTTGAGCCGTCAGAATGCCCCACTTATCATGGCTACATGTGGTTCCAAGGGTGTGTGTCGCTCTATATGCTTTTTTGTATCAGTACTTATCTCAATTTCCGTAGGCTCCGTCATCAACGTCTCTCAGATGGTGGCTTGTGTTGGGCAACAAATTATTGCAGGCCACCGTGTCCCTAACGGGTTCCAAGATCGCTCACTTCCCCATTTCCCAAAACACTCCAAGGAACCACCGTCCAAGGGCTTTGTTCGTAACAGTTTCTATTCAGGTCTGGTGGCTACCGAATTCCTATTTCACGCCATTTCTGGGCGTGAAGGTCTTGTCGATACTGCGGTGAAGACGGCAGAGACGGGTTACATGCAGCGTCGTCTGATGAAAGCCTTGGAGGACCTGACTACGCAGTACGATCTGTCTGTACGTAATTCGACTGGTGGTGTGGTGCAATTTAGGTATGGAGACGATGGTTTGGATCCTGCATGCCTTGAAGGGGACGCGCAACCACTGGACCTAGATCGAGCTTGGCAATACGCCACGGTGAGTGTATAACCCTTCATTACCGTTACAATGCTGAACGTGTCCTCCAGGCTACAAGTCGGGTCGGTGCACCACTGCTACCGTTCCAGATTATCGACCTCGTTGACACGGAACTGGGAACGAAGCGATTCACCACTGAGTGTACTCCGACTTATGTGGACTCCCTCCGAAATTTCCTTGTTGATAATGTGGTCACAAAGCTTGCCAGAGCTCGAAGTGAACAAGGAATGTACGACGCTCTGGAGCGTTCAAGCGAATGGGACGAGGATACTGATCTCTCATTTGGTGCTTCTGGTGCATAAATTTCCCCAAATCCAACGTTACCTATTTGCTCATCTCTCTCTCTCTATCTCTCCAGAGGCCGCCAAAGCTGCCGTAAACAACAAGGTCAAAGTGACAACAAGGCAGGTGAAGACATTCTTAGATCTTTGTTGGGTCAAGTACGTGAAAGCTCGCATCGAGCCAGGTAAGCATATTCTCCATTTTTTAAGTGAGGTGACTGTAGTCAAGGGTGATTATTGTAGGTTCCACTGTAGGAGCTGTGGGAGCTCAATCCATTGGCGAGCCAGGAACTCAAATGACATTGAAGACTTTCCATTTTGCTGGTGTCGCCTCTATGAACGTAACTCTCGGTGTCCCGCGTATCAAAGAAATTATCAATGCCGCTAAGGCGATCAGTACACCTATTATTAGCTGCAAACTGGTTACTGCCGATAGCGAAGCTTCCGCTCGAATCGTCAAAGGTCGACTGGAGAAGACACTGCTGGGTGACGTGAGGGTTGATTCCATTTGAGCAAATTTCAAACTTACTAAACGTTGATAAATGAGGATCCAGATTTCTAGTGTTCTAGAAGAAGCATGGGCTCCTGAGTATACATACATCGGTGTTTTGGTTGACACGGATGCCATCCAAAAACTTCAACTCGAACTGACGCTCGACGATATCAAATGGGCAATTGTTGCAGCGAAGAAACTGAAGATCAAGCAAGAGGTATGTTCATGATCAACTGCAATTCAATTCGTAAGTCCAACGATGAAACTTGATTGTTTACAGTCAATCACTATCATCCCAAGAAAGAACAGACTCCGTATATACGTTGACGGTGTGGATAAGTTCTATCGACTGCGTGAACTAAAGCGAACTCTCGCTGGGGTTGTGGTCAAGGTAAGTCGAGTTTCTCGCAAATCACCATCGCATTTCTCTTATTTTCTTTCAAGGGTGTGCCCACTATTCATCGAGCGGTTATCAACATCAAGGAAAAGGACGACCACAGAGGCAAGAAAGGAGACAAGGAGCTTCTAGTTGAAGGCTATGGTTTGCAAAAATGCATGATCACCGAAGGTTTGAAACTCGTTGGCTTTTCGAGATCGAAACTAAATTTTATTTCGTAGGTGTCATCGGAGAACACACTTCATCAAACCATGTCATCGAAGTCGCCCAAGTCTTAGGCATTGAGGCTGCCCGCAGGACCATCATCAACGAGATTCAGTACACCATGAAATCGCACGACATGAACATCGATCCTCGTCATGTCATGTTGCTCGGAGACGTGATGTCCTATAAGGTAAGCGCGCTATCATAGTTTCTGTTCTTCAGGGCTGGCATGCATTCAACTTTATCTTTAGGGTGAGGTGCTGGGCATCACCCGTTTCGGTGTCGCCAAAATGAAAGACAGCGTGTTGATGCTGGCTTCATTCGAGAAAACTACGGATCATCTTTTCGATGCGGCTGCATTCGGGAAGAACGACAGCATATCGGGAGTGTCTGAAAGCATCATCATGGGTAATGCTGCTGCTGGCTGTGGTACTTCGATGTAAGAGATTTATTTGTTCTTCCTTCCAAACTTAGCTTCAAGTTGGTTCTTCCTAATCATTGTAGGCCACACCTGGTTTCTGTCGCACCTTCACTCAGCAAACCTAGAAAATTGCTCTTCGAAGACGCATTATAACTTGCGATATGATGAAGTCAACCTCGTTGGCAAGTCTGAGAGTAGTATAAGTAATCTTGTGTAATATTTTGGCATTTCATTGTACTTTTTAACACCATGGCATTTCCGAACTCGACTTTGGGGAACAAAACTACATATGTGTATCCGTATAGACATACAGTCTGTCATTAGAGTGCACGATCCGAATTTAGTAGGTACAACGAGGAAAGGCGATCCAGTGTCCATAAACAAACATTCAGATATTAGGCAAACTTGCTCAGTAGCCCTTTGAGGTATTTCTCCTTGCTTCCGCTGTCTTTACCAATCTGTTTACTTTGCTTCTCCAGCGTAGCGATAGTACGTTCCATGCGGGTCGGAAGGGTCTTGAGTGAATTTATGGCGGGGTTAACTAGCAACACGCGTTAGCATGTTGTGAATCGAAAACCGACTAATACCCACGAATATCGTCCAAGGCTGCTTCAAAATCTACCCAAAGACGGTCACGTCGAGTACAGGCTTCTTCCAATTGCTTGAGCAGATCTTGAATTCTCGTCTGGATATCCACAAGGTCAAATGACTGGAAAAATATATACGCATACATCCACTGTCGAAATACTACCTGAGAAGTACGATATGCTTTCTTGAGCTCGTTGTGACTACTGATAGTGACTGCTTCTAATTTCTTGCAAGCTTCGTCAAATTCGAGTACTCCTAGAGCGAAAGAATCGTCGAGTTGGTCGTTGAGGACTTGATGACCGTGTTTGACCAGATTAACAGCGGGAACTAGAGTGTCTGCGACGTCATCTAGGAGTTCTTTTGAGTGTACGGAGAAAGCGGCTTGAATAGAGTCTGCGAGAGAGCTGAGCTTGACGTCTACATGTTCTTGTTCATAGCTGACGAAGCATGTAAATGTGAATATTCAAAGAAGAGACCAGTATAGATACCCGTCATGGAGGAGATCAGAGACTAGCGTTTTCTCGTTTTCCCAAGTGAATGTCGGCCGTTCCTCTTCATCGAACACTTCGTCCACGTCTTCTTGCTGTTCAAAGGGGTCGTAGTGTACTGAATTTAAACGAGAGCGGCGGCGATCGCGATCAGGAGAGCCAAATATTTCTGGTATAATTGGAAGAACATGTTTGGGTCGGGATCCGGGAAGATTTCTACGCGCTGGAACGCGTCCTCTATAGAGCAACGGAGACCGTTTGAAGGCTGTAATTTTGAGAAGAATGATTAAGGAAGCTTGTCAATTCAAGATGAATCATTACTGGTAGCAGAAAACAACGGAGATTTAGTCTTCTGGAGAGACTTTGGATGATTATAGGGAGCCATGAAGCTTGAAGTACAGAAGAAAAAGCGTGTGGTCGACGGTAGGCCGGCCGGAGCGCTCCGGAAAATAGTATTGATAAGCGAGCTTGCCTCACTCCTTTCTTTCCATCAAAAAGGTTTGGCCCTTTCGTCTAACCCTCCGCCGTTGAGTTTTTTCCCGTCCTCTTCCGTCACTGTGCTTTTCCGTAGTCGACTGGCCACTTTTTTTGTCATCCCTTTCATCTTCTTACACAATGAACGCGCGGCCGCACAAGGTTCGTTCCCCTCTCTCTTGGTCTCTGTACAAAAGCTGATTTGGGTTCGACATTACCAGCAATCCATGTCTGAGCTCAAGCTCCGTAGACTGGCAGAGCATAATCAAAGGCTGAAAGAGGATCTGGCAAGACCCAGAGTTAGAGTAAGCGAGGCTAGTTCAAGGTATGTCTTTGCTTTCAATACATATCCGTTCGCCTCAGCAACCAATAATTAAATTCATTAGCTTAATCCGATACTGCAAAACAACCAAGGACCATCTTGTATGTTATCTTTGTGACGTCCTTTCTGGCGCTCAACCTCTTCGCTTCTCAGGTGCCGTCTGTGTGGGGACCAGTTGGCAAGGGCGAAGATCCATACGCGCCTCCAGCACAGGGTTGCAATTGCATCATAATGTGATATGCTCCCTCTCTTCTCGTTGTACTTTCGCTGCTTCTTCGCATATCCGCCTTTTCCCCGGATTTTCTGTATGAATACGAACAGGCCAGGCCTCTGCGTCCGGTTGTGACGCATATCTGGACTAGAAATTGTTCGCAAGTATCTTGTTCGAACTCACACACTCGTTTGAAACCAACCCATCATACCAACTCGAGTTCTTATTCCCAGAACACACCTCATCATCCCCTTTCCGTCGGTATAATACCTCGCAATATAGTTTCCTGCCCTTGATAACTCTTTGTACAGCTGATTGCGTACATCCGATCACGGCAGTCCTTTCAAACCACCGTCCGTTCTTTGCATTTGCAATTGTCTGCTTTTTTTTACATTATACACTTATTGTTGATATCGCTTCCATTCTTCCTTGTCGATACTTTATGGATTCCTTTCGCAATCTCAATGCTATGGCGTTTTTCAAATAAGTATCTTCATTTAGCTCAAGCAAAGAGATAGACCCGTGACTCTACGATTATCTTTACTGTGCATGGAATTGCTGGTGTCCGTGCTCTGGGTTTAAATTATTTTCTTACATAGAACCAGTGTTAAATGACGACCTAAGTATTGTCTTTTATAGAAGAAAAATGTTCCATTTAGATAGCAGAAAAAAAACAGATTGAAATGACACTTGAAGTACAACAGATTCAATGGATGGGCTACATAAACGAAATTTCAGAACGGGTAGAAAGAGAACAAAGCGCAGCGGTAAGGTGAAAGGAGGTGATTCAAGATGAGTGATGATGATGGAAGTAGAGGTACAGGTGCAATAGACAAATGATCCAGAATTATTTTGGTAGAACAGCCGACCTCCAAAACTTGAACGAAGAATTACTGAACAGAGCAGCACTTGCCGCCAGATGTTTGGCCATAAGGGTCTTCGCTTTTGCCAACTGGACCCCAGACAGAAGGGACCTATAACCGTCGATTACAGACAGTCAGTATTGAGGAAATTGCGAACAGACAGATGAAGTCTTGCCAGATGGTCTTTGGTTGTTTTACAGTATCTTATGAGACTGTCAAAGTCCAATGTTAAGTATACTTCGGTAATTGCCATTGCCAATTTCCAAGTACTCACCTGGCACTTGCTTCACTAACCCTCACCCTTGGCCTTGCAAGGTCGTCTTTTAGCCTAGCATTATGCTCTAGAAGCCTCCGTAACTTCAACTCTGACATGGCCTGTCGACCCCCAGTCCGAGAACTCATTTTTGCTTAGAAGTTCTTCTTCTTCTTCTTCTACGTCACTCCCTCGCGTATAGGCCGACGGATAGCAGATGATTGACTTTGTTTTCTCTGAGGATTAATTGCTGGAGCGAAACAGTGGATGCTTCAAGTCCCTTCGTTGTTCCTGTTCCGTAGCAAGCAGATGCCGCGGTAAGGACCAGTTTATTTCAGGGGAGGAGAATATGATGCGTACACGTGTAGCTACTGAGAAATTCTGTGGATAGAGAGTGAGTTGAGGGCAGATGAAGGAAACTGCGTTGAGTATGTGAGTGATTGAAGACAGACGGGTCCTGAAGGCGCTGCACACGGCGCTGGCACTTATTTAATTACTAAGGGACTAATCATTCGCCGATTGTCAGCCTCATGGACCAATTCAATTAGGGCTAACGCATCAGATTCGGAAGACTATTGACATATAGTGTGTGCGAAGGTGTTGGTATCCTGAGTTCTCAACGGGCATTGGCATTGGTTTTCTTCAGCTTGCACGAAATGCAGTAACATTCTGACTGGCAAATACAAGATCGATTTCCCTACAACTTGTGGACTGTCTACCGATATCATGTACTTTGAGCTATACTTGACTTCCAGAATGGAGTGGTTAAAATAGTCGCTAACTGGTAAGCCTCATGAGAAGGACAAACACCGCAGTCAATCCGAGAGACAGGATGATAAATCAGTAAATGACAGACGTGCTCATCATTTGACTGCTCATGCCATTTGACTATAACAGGTCTCACCATATCCATAACAGAATAAGAATGCAAGCACCTTCCATCCCATCAAACCTTTCCCAAGAAATCGTACACACGGCTTTCGGGAAGCGCACCTACAAATTGCAGAACATTTTGTCCTTTTCGGAACGCAATCACTGTCGGAAGTGCAGTGATCTACCAGGGGTAAGAAAATTATACAGTTAGTTCGAAAACATCAAAGACAGACGATTGATGATACATGTGTAGTGTATCGGACAGCCAGAAATTCTATACATACCTTGAACTTTCGACCCAGTTCCTGACCATCCTCGGATTCTGTGTCGATGGTCATGACATCCACTGGAAGACCAGTACCCGATCTCGCATCCGGATTGCTAGAAATGCTCTTGAGGATAGGTGACAACCTACAGCAACGTGATAATCAAAATAGGGACCCCTCGAAAGATGCGTCGACTGACATATGACAAGGTTGACACCAGCTGCAAAGCTGTTCATTTCCAGAACGAGTTTTCAAAAAACAAAAAACGCTCACTCGGCGTAAAAGTCGACCAGTACCAGACGTCCTTCCGACTGCGGTCCGCTAGTGACCTTTTTGAAGGTCTGAGATAGACAAACAAACCCCGAAGATTAGACTCGACTTCCGTACTTCAGTACTCTGTTGACACATACACCGAAATCCGCGTCTGCATAATGTTCCAAACGAGGCGCGCTCCTAGAAAACGTTCGAATTGATCGAGGAAAGATAGAAGACGCCTTGGATGATCTCAAAGCTTGAGAAACTAGTGACGATGCCATTGGAATAGATGGTCCTTTTATATGTACCTGCAGGAGTGGGGAGGAATGGAAAACCTCGACGTCGCCGACGCCACTGTTATAAACAGAAATGAATAAATTGGGCCTGAGTCAGTAGGTCACGGAGTCATGTGATCGCCGCCCCCGCGTCGTGGGTCGAGACTTCAAGAGTCGAGGACGCGTTTTCTCGTTGGACCATGTACAACTTCAACACGGCTCGCCGAAATATCTACCACTATGATACAAGAATCACAAAACGATATACATACAACACCTACTCACCATATGCTATAGCTCAAGGGTGTTCACCGAAATCTGGGAGAACGGCGGAAGCAGATAACCACTGTTGGTGGTGTAATGTTGGACAGCACCGACAAAGATACCACATACACCATGGACTGATCCTGCAGTTTTGAATCGCTTTCATGCGCCGTTTTCATATAATCTCAGTCCTTCGGCGCGAACATGACTATGGTCCATCCAACCTGGGTCCAATCCAACAGGACTCCCACAAGCGACGACCAATGCCAATTTCCAACCCTTTACTCGCCGATACACGGCGCTGCAAGACCTGACAACCCTGAATTCACAAGCAGCGTTGCAATTCCCGTCCGTCAGACTGGTTAATCTAAATAGAAACGTTCACTACACTTAGAAGTCTAGGAAGGAGTCTGAATGCCTCCCTAGACGGTTCTGCTCAGAGTCCGTTGATCGTTCGAGCTCAGAAAAAATGTGCCGTCCAATAAATCATACGGGAAGTCATCCAGTGAGAACCTTGTTGGTGGAATATTATTCGAAGGTTGGTATATATGGCGTGGCAAATAGTATTCAGAAAATATCCTAATACTGGCGCTCGAACGTTCTGAAAATCAATATCTCAGAACAGCCAATTATCTGATAATATAGCCACACACCTAAATGTGCTCACGACTGATCGGTCAAATAGTACCAGCGCGGCAACGTGTCGATCTCGAGCACCTTTTGGTACTGCTCAATGATTTCTCGAGTAAGCTGTTTGGGTCCAGGACGCCTCGGGCTACCCAGTTGTCCCAAATAATGTGAAAAGTTGTCAAATAGTGACACAACTCGTCCAATGTCGCCGTCACGGGTAGAGTAAACATTGGCCATCTTTGGAGTTGCCCAGGGTAATTCCTTGGCTCTTTCCATGAAAATTGAAGAGGCAACATCGTCATACGTAGCTTCCGCATAGCGGGCTTCAGGCAGTTGGTAATCCGGATAGAGTTTTTCGTAATGCAGCTTTCCAACAGACTGCATGTGATCATCAGGAATTAAGAATCCGAAACACATTCTAGGTCCCATAGCGGGATCTAAAGTGAGAGACAATTAGCGAGTTGAGCATTCCATTGCAAAAACACTCACATTGATAGTAGCTAGAGGTCAAAGTTGGCAAGAGAAACACTTTAGAATGAAGCGTGTTTAGTAGTAAGCGGTTTAAAAATTTGAATTGGTTCGAAATGTATACGGCTCGTTTCGATCCGAGCGTTTACTCGTCCGCAAAGTTCTTGTCATTCCAAAAGGACAATTCACAGTCGTTCGAGGGACTTATTCCGTCTGAGAAGGCACCCTTCATTGAGGAAAAAGGTATGTGTTTGTATTCTTGGCTTGGATCATTGGATACAGAGTAACAATGCCACAGTGTGGCGTCGAATAAGATTTTGGGAAAGTACAGAAGCCACCGTTTGAAAGGTTGACAGCAGTGAGTGAGAAAGATCTCATCGGTGGTACAGTATTTGCAAGAGTCAAGGACATGATGTGTTGTTGTGCAGGTATGTAGATCGTGGCAAATAGTATTCAAAAAACCTCCTAAAACTTGCGCATAAACATTCTGATCAGAATGGCCAATTATCTGAGAATATAGCCACATACCTAAATATGCTCATTCCTGATCATACATATAGTACCAGCGCGGCAATATGTCGATTTCGATGGCCTTTTGGTACTGCTCAATAATTTCTCGAGTAAGCTGTCTGGGTCCAGGACGCCTCGGGCTGCCCAATGGTCCTAAATGATGTGAAAAGTTATCGAATGATGACACAACTCCTCCAAGGTGGCCTTGACGGGTAGAGTAAACAGTGGCCATTCTTGGTGTTGCCCAAGATAATTCCTTGGCTTTTCTCATAAAATGTGTAGAGGCGACATCGTCATACGTAGCTTCCGCGCAGTGGGCTTCAGGCAGTTGGTCATCTGGATAAAGTTTTTCGTAATGCAGCTTCCCAACAGACTGCATGTGCTCATCAGGAATCAAGAATCCGAAACACAATCTAGGTCCCATGACGGGATCTAGAATAAAAGACAATTAGCGAGCCGAGCATTACATTGCAACAAGATTCATACTAATAGTAGCAAGAGGTCGAAGTTAGCAAGAGAGTTACAATCCCGACCTTCCTAAATATCTCTTTCCACGTGACCGTTTACCTCGTTTACGAAATACGGTAAAAAGGTTGTGATACTGAGTATGGGCAGCCCTCCACCAAGGTGGCTCGTGGGAACGGGATGCTCGGATAGATAGGGCCGGTGCTACGAGGTCAAAGCCCGGATTTTGTTTCGCGCTGGTTTCGTTTGAGAGAATAAGATACATGACCTCTCAATATATATTGTTCAAATGAATCAATTTTGA